>BGPR01028707.1:0-19785 GCA_013235015.1 Araneus ventricosus | reverse complement strand
GTACAATATTGTGAAATATTTTGCGACATTGTACAATATTATTATAATATTGCAAAATAAATTTGAGCTGCAGTTGAATTTTTAAAAAATCTTTCATAAGGTGACGGTTAAAGTAAGGGTTGGCCTTACCTTTCCCATGAGGATTCCTCGTGGTTCTGCCGCGGTCTCGAAGACACCGACGAGGAAGCGTCGCTGCACAGACTCGTCATCGAAGCAGAGAGCAGGGACTTGTCTATTTGCTGGTGGCTGTTAGAGGGCTTCAAGACGCCTGCAAAAGGAGAACGAATTAAAATAAAACTTCGAAATTCGCCGTGAAACATCACAATCCCGGCTTTGCGTTAAAAAACATGACCCACATATTTTGGAAGAGCGATGTGATAAAGAAAAGGTGTAGAGGTTTAGAATGTGAAACAATTCCACAGTGAAAATTTGATGCTGTGAGTTTTTTCAGACAAAAAATATAATGAAAAATTAAAATGCAAATGTAACAGCCATTTTGTAAATTACAACTTGTTGAATGAATGAATATAGGTTTGTTTATTTCAATTTCAAAATTCAGTTAAAAACCTTAAACTGTTTTGAAAAGCCATTAAATGCAAATTTTGTTTAGAGGTCGATTCAGTGAAAATATTTCCATTATCGACTGATTTTTATATGGATAAATAGTATATGTTTAATAGTTTAATTTTATTTTGATATTTATAAACAGTCGCTTATTTGTTTTCTTAACAAGGTAATGAACATCTAACGATTGTTTACAAGTGAAATTTTAAAAAATCCTTAACACAAGCTAGCAATAAGTTCAATATCCTTTTCTAGAAGTCTTTTCCTTTTAATAACATTTTCTTTATCTTCCGGTATCGGGCATTGGCCTCTACATTTTGTCATAGTCGTTAAATGGTTCATATCGGAAAAGAAAAGACAGTTTTATGTCACATAAAACGTAAGAACAAAATTGGGGACACTTGTTTAAAAAATTTTTATGCAAATTCATTTGGCCTAAAGATAGAGTTAAACCATAATTATTTGGTTAAAATCCGGACTCGCCGCGGGGGTTAAGGGTCTTTACGGGAGGAAGGAGTCAAAGTATAGTATAAAATTCTAATAGCAGCATACCAACCCTCTTTCATAACAATAGCACAGAGTTTGAAAAAGTGGGAAAAAATTAAGACCTCAAAATACAGATATAATTTTTATCAAAGTTTTGTAAATCCAAATTACATAACGAAAAATAGAAAACCAAATTGGCGCAACTTTTAATTTTTAGTTTGAGCTGGTCCATGTATAAGGTTCATCCACTTTCTCATCTGCTTTTTCAGTAGATACTTTTCGGACGATATAATTTTATTCAGGGAAGTCTTAATATTTTTTTAAAATTATTATTTATACTGTTCAGCAACGTATTCCGAGACTTACCACTTTTGGACGAATTTACACAGGAAAGGGGTGTCAGGCAATGAGTCATATGAGCGCATTTCCGGAGTTCTTTGTTAGATCGCGCTCAGTAAAATGTAAACATCACCCTTCCATTCCTCACTTTTGATGAAATAACTCCGCCCGGCGCATGCGCAAGAGCGCGGAGGGTATCCGAATCAGTTGCTAAACAGTACTAGAATTATGGACAGGATAAAACGGAATTCGCTTTGACGTTCAGCCGTTCTCGACAGGCCAGACTCACTTTCTCAGCTGTCCAAACAGACCCTGTCATCTCAAGAATTCGTTCTCTGGAGTCGATATGCCAGGTAGATAAACGGAAAATTCCGCGATTTTAAGCAACGAATGTTCTCTAATTAAATTTCTCTTTCACCGCATTCAGTGGCGTAAATCCAGACATTCTGAAGTTCCGGACACTAGCGTGGACGTGAATACGAAATCCGGACGTATGGTAACCCTACTTATATAGATGGGTCTGAGTCTGATCCAACGGAAAATTTTGCATGTTCTTTCTACTTTAAAAATCGTGATTATGAATGTTTTTTATGAACAGAATTCACATATAAAGACAAAAAGTCTCATGCATATTTTAATCAGGGGTGTAATGGAGGTGCGTTACGGCAGTGCTTATTTACAAGAGAAAATAAATAAGAAAATTGTGAAAACGTCTTTAAAACGGCGCGATTTTTGTCACCCAGGTTAAAGCGTTCCACCACTGCTTATTTCGCGACTACACCACTGATTTTAGTTCAGAAGAGAAGAAAAAATGAATTCGAATTATACAATTTTCATGATCAGACAACACATCATACATTATCAGATTATATATATATATAATGTTTTCGTGGTTGTAGTTTTCAAGTAAAAAGCGAACAGAAAATCCCTGCATTTTCTCAGGTAGGGATTTAACATATAGACACGTGATCAAAGTGAAGGGAATAATAGCTATTTTTAGTATATTACGTAAGCGTTTTAGGGAAAAGTCTGGCGCCGAATTCGCGATTTGGGGCCGTTCAAATATTACGTAAGCACCCAAGGGGGGGGAGGATGATTTATGTGTGCGCGTGAAAGCATTAAATATTCTTTTAGTAATAAAATATGCCAAACGCGAGATTTAATATACCCATATGCGGGAAATAAACGAAACTGCAGTTTAAGAAAACGATTTTGAATACATTAATACTTCAGCCTAAGATTTTAAATATATAATATTATTAAATTGAAGATAAAATTAAGTGAGATTATTATATACACACACATATACATATATAATATAAATCCAAATATAACTAGTATATAATCATACAGAAATAAAGTAAACAAAACATATCAATAATCAAATCCTATACTAAAGTCATTATTGAACAATACTCAATTTTAAATAAAACGAAAACTGAACCATTAAAAAAAAATCTAATAAATTGAAATTACTAAAGATACCATAAACAAAAAATCAAGTTTAAACATTATATGTCAACAAGTGAAAGAACACTGTTGTTATTAAAAATAATGAAATAGGCAATCCAAGTAAATGGAGTTTTCAACAATTAATATAGCAGCTTGGCTGTGGACAAGCTTTAGCCAGGTTAAATTAATTTTGCTGTAAAAACCATCCCTGTTACTATTGTTGTTGATATATATATATATATATATAATCTCACTTAATTTTACTTTAAATTCTAATAAATATTTTAAAATCTTAGTACTATATTAATGTAATCGAAAATCGTTTTTCTTAAACTCCAGTTTCGTTTTATTTCCCGCGCTGGAGGTATATTAAATCTCGAGTTTGGCATATTTATTACTAAAAGAATATTCTAATTAGTTCCACACGCCTACACAAATCGCGAAATCAGCGACTTACTGCCGCCATACTTTTCCCTAAAACACTTACATAATTTACTAAAAATAGCTATTATTCCCTTCACTTTGATCACGGGTCTATATGTTATTCCTTTATTTGAGAGTATGCAGGGATTTTCTGCTCGCTTTTTTACTTGAAACTTCAACTAAGAAGCACGTATGTCCGACACTCTCCAAAAAATGACTTAAATATTTGGATAATAAAGAAAATTAGAATATAACTCGGCTTTTTATTGACTACAACCACGAAAACCTTTTATATGTATATATCGAGTGACCCCCTCCACGAACCGAGACAGCAAGTGAAAAACCGGAACTGTCTCTGCTATTCCAGGATGTCTAGTCAAGTTATCATTGATACTAATAGCATGAAATTGTACGCGGAATTTAATAAAATTCAAAAATTACGCTCTGGAGCAGAGTTTATATTCAATAAAATGGTCATATTCTAAGCTAAAAATTGAGAAGGAGAAAATTAAATCTGATTTTAAAAATATAAATCTAATTTAAAAATTATATCTAATTAATCTTTAAAAATTTGACATGTCCTAGCTAATTATAAGTACGGAAAAAAATTTCGGAATATTTTAGTCGAATCCGGGAATCGAATACTGGGCTACTTGATATTTCTAGTTTTATGATATAGACTACAGCCTAATGACGAAATAAGATGACACAGTGTTTGTTCTTTTCAAAAATAATGACTATCGCGTAAATTAGGGTTAATCGTCAAATTTTTGCACAGCATATTTTACTATACATTTTAATGTTAAATATTTTGAGTTTTATAATGAACTGATAATCATATTTTCTATAAAATCATACAGATATTTTTTATCTATCATACAGTAGCTCGCATTCGTTTTTGGACACTTGTGTTTTTGAAATTTACTTACGAAAAAGATCATCCAAATATTAAAGGATTTACTTCAAATTTTTTTCATATAAACTTCCTTTTGTCTATAATAAAACCTACATACTGTAATGAAAATAAATTAATTTACCGAGAAAGTGTTCAAAACAATCTCACATAAGTAATTGGACACTTTGAAAATTCAACAAATGTAAACAAAAATATGCAAATAATCAAATATTTTAATACTGTGTTGGGTATCCTTTAACTAAAATTACACTTTTAATACGTTTTTGCATGTATCCAACTAGTTTTTTTTGTTTTGTTTTCATTTGTATATTTGAAGTAAACATGGCCGGGCGCTACAAAGTTACAACAAATTCTATTATGAATTTAATCAGAGAACATTTTAAAGATGGTAAAAGCATCAGAACTATCGGAAAACTTGTTAAAGTAAGTCATTCAACTGTTTTTGCTATTATAAAACGATGGAAACTACGTGGAACTGTTGAAAATGCATTGAAATCAGGAGCTCCTTACAAGTTAACTCCCAGGAAATGAAGTTTTATCATGCATAAAATCAGGAAAAATCCAAGGCTTAGTGCAGTGAAACTTACAACAGAATTAGAAGAAAAGATTTGCAATAAAAGTAAACCCTGAAACTTCTAGACGAGTTACCATATCATATGGGTACAACAGTAGAGTTGCCAGAAGAAAATGTTTCGTTAATGAAGGAACAAGAAAGGTGCGTATGGATTTTGCAAAATCCGTGGTAGATAAAGATATATCGTTTTGGGAAAGCATCATATTTGTGGATGAATCAAAATTTAACATATTTGGGTCTGATGGGCGAATATGTGTGTGGAGAAAGCCCAACGAAGAGCTCAATCCGAAAAATCTATTGCCAACTGTCAAACATGGAGGTGGAGGCATAATGGTTTGCGGATGTTTTGCTGCTTCTGATATGGAAAATTTAGTTTCATTGAAAATAATATGGACCAATATAATTATCCTGAAAGAAAACTTGAAAATATCTGCCCAAAAACTTGGAATTCAAAACACATTCAAGTTGTATCAAGATAATGGTCCCAAACATACAGCCCTAAATGTTCGCTTATGACTGCTGTACAACTGTCCCAAAGCTATCAAGACTCCGCCATATTCTCCAGATTTAAATCCAATTGAAAATGTGTGGCATAAACTGGAGAAAAGAACAAGAAAACATGATATTTCTTCGAAAAAACAACTTAAAGCAGTATTAACAGAGGAATGGAACAAAATTTAACATTCTTACACAAAAAAGTAAAAAAAAACTAATTGAAACCATGCCAAAACGTATTAAAAGTGTAATTTCAGCTAAAGGATACCCAACAAAGTATTAAAATGTTTGATTATTTGCATATTTTTGTTTGAATGTTCAAAGTATCCAATTACTTATGTGAGATTATTTTTAACACTTTCTCGGTAAATTAATTTTTTCAAAAAAAGGTATTGAATTTATTTTTATTACAATATATAGGTTTTATTATAGACAAAAGAAAGTTTATATGAAAAAATTTTGAAGTAAATCCTTTAATATTTAGATGATGTATTTAAAAGTAAGTTTCAAAAACACAAGTGTCCAAAAACAAATGTGAGCCACTGTAATACAGTATTCAGTAAGCGAGAGAAATCAAATTTGCAAAACGGAGGATAGATCCAATAATCCCAATTTTTGGTTATTTGCAACTATTTCAACGAACAATAAATTTCATTTTATTTTATATTCTGTTCTTTTTATTGGATAAATAGGTAATAATTCTTAACTGAACACCAAAACTATTTACACAACAAAACACACAAAATGTGTGAAGCATTCTTTAAATAAGTATTAGTATAATAACAAAACAAAAAAATCAGATAAACATAAATATCAAACAATTCGTAAAAGAATCTAGCAGGGAGCATCTTTCATACAATAGCACTATTCTAAAATGTTGACAAATATCCGCACAACACTAATAGAACAAAGAAGCACAATTCTAAACATTCTATGAAAACGATGAATTTATGATAAACAATTACTTACCTCGAACGAAACGGCACGACAACAAATAATTTCACTGAAAATGAGTTCGAACAATTTAAACCTTCTAGTTAAACGTTTCTTTATCTTATAAAAGATCCAAGGTTCTACTAAAAATGCAGAGTTTCCAAACCGGCCGGTTGCAGCAAGAATCCTACCGCTTGAAAGAACGATCGCATATTTGTAAAAGAAAAACAAGTAGAAAATGTTCTACAGATAATCTCCCGAAGAATTTGTTATCGGTATAAACTGCGAATGATGCGTGGCAAAATTAAGATGTAGAAAATAAATGCTGACGAACAACGAGCTCTTGTTTAGAACAGTTACTAGCGCAAGAATTCCTTTTTAAGCAATAGCTCTACGGTACTTGTTCTTCTAAAGAAAAAAGAATCGGCTTCCGTAGCGATAAGAATATCGAGATTATTTTTAAACGATAAATTTAATCCACTCAGACCTGGCATTGGTGTAGAGAGAACCAGCTATAAATAATAAGAACCGATTCTTAAAATCTTATTACCGTTACTTTTTATTTTTGTTCCTAGATGGATTTTTCAGTAATAAATTTCATCGGCTTTATAGAACGATTATTTAAGTTTGGTTGCAGGTTTGATGGTACACGATGAAAGATTAAAAGCTGGTTAAGATTTATTTCTGAAGTTAGTATATTTACGTTCCATTCTGGAACTTCACTAGGGTTACCTTGCGACAGCCCACGGAATTCTGATCCGCGGTCATATGGTGAACGATTTATCAGGAAATTTATTGCTGAAAAATATATTCATAAATCACATACCAAATTTTGAATGAAATCTTTAAAAAAAATACTGTGAACAGTCATGAACATTTCGCGTCATATTTTTGAAAGAAATCTTTTGAACAAAGGGACGTGTGCATAAGTGTGAGCTTTTCATATCATATTTTGAAATGAAATCTTTCAAATAAGATATTATAAGTTTAAAAAAAAAGGGAAGCCCATATATCCCTTTCCCCCCCCCCCCCCAACTTCATTGGTTTCGTGATTTTACCTAAATATAAACTTGATATTACTTCTAGAGTTCTCAGAGGAACAAGTAATCTGAAACAATTAATCTGGGTTTTTTTCTTTCGAAAAGTAAAACAAAAATGAATAAATGATACTGAATTTGAAAGCAATAACATAATTTTTAATTGATTTTCAAATGAATGTAAATTTCGGAGCAGTTTTTCGAAATAGCGTAATAACCAGAACACCGCAAATTGATAATCATTAAAAGGATTCTATTCCATGTCCCCCCCCCCAAAAAAAAATCCTGGTTAGTAAATGTTGAGATAAACATAGACTAATTTGGTAAATAATGGTTAAAGATAATTGGATTTCACGAAGAAATGTAAAGATAGAGGAAAGGAGTATTATTTTACCTTTTATGAGCTTATTTGCTTTTAGCTTATAAAAGGTAAAATAAGTAACATACAGACTTCAAAATTTCACACAATGTTCTTTATTTAATTACTAGCAGTACGCGCACGGCGTTGCCCGTGGAATCAGGACTTCCAACAAAATGAGAAAAAAACGCCCACAATGACATGAAAAAGTTCTGAGAACAAAACAAAAGATGCACATTATTTGAATTTCTCGATAATGACATTTCAACTGTAGAAAAACAATACAGAGTACGTTAATCCGAAACAATATTAAAAAATTGCAACGTGAAAATAATTATTATACAACAAGTAAAATATGCGAGACATAAACACGTTAAGACACTGCCGAAAATAATAATCGAAATCATTCGGTTCAAGGTTATGGCGTATCCTGCGCTCTGCAAGGTCGGCCAATGAAATTGCAACAATGCATGTTGGGATGGTTCCGGAGAAACCTCCGCGGGAGTATGCTCGTTAGAGAAAAATATCTTTCAACTGATCAGGAAAAAATTAATTTAAAAAAAAAGAAAGGGAAAGCTATTTTAACCGTTCTTGTTTTAAATCCGACAGAACCGTTCCAGTTATAAGGTGAAAAAAGTTGAAAATAACAGTGTTATTATATCGTTGGATGCAGCAAATTTAAAAACAAAAGTAAAATTTCGATGGCAAAACCGACTATTTTTAAAAAATTTCTCAAAAATTCAGTAAATTACGTTGCAAGCTCAAAACAAACTTTGTTAGAACGAAAATTGTTTGTTCTATCCGATGGTGCATCGATTGTTTTTCAACGATCATTAGAAAAGATACTACAGCCGTAAACGTGCCAAAAATGACCCAAAACATCACAAAACACTAAATAAAAAATTTTATAGATTAAATTTTAAAATAAAATTCAGATGCATTGAGTCACCATTACGACTACCTGTGCGCCAAATTTCATGGCTGTAAGTGCGATAGATTCGTCTGGACATCGAGCGCACACACACAAACATTGCCTTTTATAAGTATGGATGAAGCAAGAAATGGGACTTCAGGATTTTGTCTCTTGTCATTTAAGTAAGAGAAATAAAACTTTCAAAAAAATGGCAATTGCATACTCTTGGACGACCTGGAGGGTAAGAGTAAGCATTAAGGATGGCAAGAGTACGCAAAGGATCTGGCCTAAAGCCGGCCATTCACTTCACAGATAAACTGGGTATTTTGGAACGCGAGATGGAAAAAGCTATAAAACCAGCGGGAGTGTTTTCCCCTAAACTTTCTCGTATACTTCCCCAAAAAGGTGCAGTTTCCCCTTCCCCCGCATGGCTAAAAAAATTCGAACCTATTGTTACCCAGCATCCCATGACTATCAGAAGGTTTTTCAATATAGTGATTGAAAAAGATCTAGGTAAAGAATCAGATTGAAAGAGATGCGTGACGAGTTTCGGCTCTTACAGGCTCAAGGACAAACTGACGCAATTCGCTACTCCGTAATGAAATTCCGTTCCTTTCGCGTGCACAGAAGATTGCTTCCAGTACGCATGCGCGTGGAGACAACGGATTCTCTTCAAAAGTAAATTATACAGACCGACAGACAGTCAACCCTTTGACGGATTTGGCCCAAAATTTTATACGGACCTACATTTATGATGACAAAACTGTGTACAAAATTTTATCCATCTATCTATTCAAATTTTTGAGTTATAGTGTTCGCATGACCGCGGACAGACAGACATGCTCCCCGCAGACGGATTTTGTCCAAAAGTTGATAGAAACCTACAAATTATGTGTCAAGTTCACATACCAAATTTCATCCCTTTATCTCTAATAGTTTTCGAGTTATCGTGTTCACAGACATACAGACATAACTCTAAAATTGTGTTTTTCGGACTCAGGGAGGTCTAAAATGTGGAGATTTGTCAAAATCTCGAGTTCGAATTTTTTGACGATTACAATACTTTCTCTTTGTATACTTCGTATACGAGAAAGTAAAAACTTTGGAAATCAGCCAAGTGGCTTGAGGCGGTTGGAATTCCGTCAGGACTGAAATCGGAACGTAAACGCTGGAGTTGAAAGTCTCGCTTCAGAGGGACCTTGAAAGAGGCTAGCGAAAAGAGCATTGCCTAGCGTAGATTGAAGCCTCGCTTTGAGGGTAGCATAAATTCAAATCTGCTGGCTGGGGAAAATCGAAGAGCGATTGACAAGCGGATGTAGAGAGAGAAGATCGCTTCCCCTACCTTCGTTCAGAGTTAGCGTCCTGTGAATGGCGTGCCTGTATTTTTCGATTAAAATGGGTGAAAAAAAAACCGGGCTTAGGACAAATGGCATGGCTATCCTTCAAGTGAGTGGACGGCTTAACAATAGTCGCATACAAATACATAGGAGGCACTACAATCCTCGTGACGCCACTTTTCGCACAATCCACATTGAATCCAGATTTTATGACAGGAATTCCCACATCCTTAGGAAATAATTAGAGTAGTATCATTCATTCGCACAAATCGTAGTCTAAGCTAGTTGGTGGTTGTTTGTCGTCATAACAAAAATTTAATCTTTTCTTTACGTTTTGCTTTTTTTCTTTTTCAGGGTTCATACATATTTCCATAAAAGAAAATCAAGGACTATGAAGGACTAAAAAAACTAAAAAATAAGGACCTCGAAATTGAATAAACTTAACGAATTCTCTCACGCATTTTTAAATAAAATGTCTCGTTTTTGCAAATTAAACCTATGAGATGATAAAGTATAATATAAAACATAGAAGATACATTACAAATTTAACACAACAAAAACTAATAAAAATATGAGTTAATAAATTGATGAAAAAACCCATTGAAACTGGTAATCAAATTAAATATCTTTTAATTCCAATTTTTTTTTTCATTCAAATTTACATCCAAGGTATTTATTTTAATTTCTTTTTCAGTAATTGTTTTTCTTAGTTCATGCGATTGAATAAATAAATGTATGCTCTTTGACTTTTCAGCCTCATTAGCTAAATCATTTGCTTCCTCATTTGTTTGGTGTATGCCCTTTTGGAGGAACATTTTCTTTTGTTTTAAAAAATCTATTTCCTCCGCTAGAGCTTTTCGTTTCAGTCTTTTCTTTGGATCTTTCACTTTCTAAATTCAGCTTTCAATTTTTCAT
Source organism: Araneus ventricosus (assembly GCA_013235015.1). Classification (NCBI taxonomy): domain Eukaryota; kingdom Metazoa; phylum Arthropoda; class Arachnida; order Araneae; family Araneidae; genus Araneus; species Araneus ventricosus. The sequence goes on along the minus strand of BGPR01028707.1, from coordinate 9,043 downwards.
TTCAGTTTCTGATCAATTTTCCCTGCTCAGACAATCTTCAGTGAAGGACGTATTTTTCACCCACCCCCCCTCGACAACTAGCTTAAGGCTTATAGATGCACGCGTCTTTAACGCACGTGTTTCCTCTATTTGGAAATCTGTTGACATCTGAATGGATATTAGCGAATCAACTTAGGATTGTGCTCCAGATTGTTTTATAGTCTGGGCACGATTTTCTACACAATTATTGACAACTTTTACGAATTTCTTAGGCAATTTTGGAACTTTGGTTATAATCACGTGGGACGATGGAACCTGCTAGATTGGACTTTCTCAGAGAACTGAGCGCGATTTTTATAACCACGTGGAACGATGGAACCTGCTAGATTGGACTTTCTCAAAGAGCTGAGCGAATGGGGTAGAAAAGAGGAAAGACTCAAGACTGAAGAAGAAATTAATATCTGCATTAAAATACAGGAACAAGATTCGCGGAAAATTCCGGCTAGGGGCTTCCATAAATGATGTTACACTTTTTTTCAATATTTTTTACCCCTCTCCCCCCCCCCTTTGTCACACTTCACTATACCTCCTCCTCCCCTTGTTACGCTATATTACACAGCCCCCCCAGACATAGCAGAATTCTTGATTTTATTTAACATCACTTACAACAGTTTTTTCTTAATTTCCCTCCTTTTAAAAAATAATAAAACGTTTCAAAATTACTTTCGCCGACAGGGCTCGAAATTTTCCTACTTTTGTAGTCATTCCACTTGTAGCTTTTGACGCTGTCAGAAGCATTTTGGCTTATTATTTCATTGTAATTTTTTATTAAATTATCGAAAGTATTGTATTTTTTTTTTTATGATTCTTATTTTCAGGTAAGTCAAGTCTGTAAGTTAAAGAGTTTTGGTTTACTTTAGCAGGGGTTTTGACATCATCACGACGATATAAAGTTTTTATTACGCCCCCCCCCCCCCGAGCCGATTCCTAGATTCGCCACTGCTTGCAGTTCAGAAACAAAGCACTACGTTATAGATCATATCTCAAATTTTATTTTTAAACTTTAACTATGTGTTTTAATGACATTTGTGAGCATAACAATAATAATGATTACATGTGTACTTATTTTGTATGAAATAAGATTAAGGTTTACAACAGAAAACTTAATTAATATACAATAGTAATAAAATATTAATATAAAAGAGTAATTGAAAACAGTAGTATTTTGGAATTTGATATATTTTGCTTTAAATATTATCTTTACTTTGAACTTAAAATTCTCTTAAACAGATAGAATTTAAAAAAACGCCTCAATAAGAGCAACCTGTTCGTGCCACTACCAATTCTACCACTCACCCAGGTGGGGCGATGTATTTTCTGTTGGACATTTCAAGGGTGTGACAGGGGGAGGTTTTCTTCTAATGGTGAAAAATTTCTGCCGCTACCATATTCTCAGAACCTACCCTGAATGCCTTTTTCGAAAAGAAAGGAATATAAGTGAGAAAAAAATCACATGAAAGTTGTTTTAGCCCCGAATATAAAAATACCCTCAAATTCTGGTAATTTCAAAATAACTTCAAAATTTAACCTGCTGATTTTAAATGTTTTTATTTTAACTAAAATGTGTGATGCCACACTTCTTGTTACCACCCCATGTCACAAACTGTCACAATTTCACGAAACTCCTTTCCCCCTTTCAAGCGTTACATCATTTGTGGGCGGCCCCCTATACAAATGCTTAGACGTGCTCGGAAACGTCTCAAGAAATTAAATCCTAACTCGGAAGAAGGAAAGAAAGTTATAAATCAAGTGGAAAGGTATAACGAAGTTTTGGGTTCTGTGAATGAAGTTCTTCGGTACTATGGACAATTCCCCATGCTTAATTGCACAAAGCACCCAACTGTTATGAATGCTGACACCCGCAGTGAAATGGATGGCAGTAGCTGTACTGATATGGATGCCACATCAATGGCAGACGACCAGGAACAGGCCACCACGCCACCAGGAGAAGAAAATACAAAAGATGATGACTTCCAGATGGTTTCACCCCGCAAAGAAGCCAGAGAAACCCACCTGGAGAAAGAAGAAACACCTGTCAGAACGACAAATATGTTTTCCCATCTAGGAGAGGAAAAAACCCAGAAATATTCCTGAAATTAACCTCAAGGTTATTGCAGACATGACACAGGCTTGTATAAATTAAAAAAAGGTAAACTTTATAAATAAAGAATCGTGCCAAACATAAATACCGAAAAGTAAAATATATATGATTAATTGAACAATAAAATAAATTTATACAAAAAGTGCTTGATATATTAAAAATATTGTAGAATTACTATATAAAAGAAAATTAGGAATGATAAAATCCGATAAAGAAAAAGCGGAAATGTGTCATGTCTGTTATTGACAACTGTAACCAGATACTGAGGGAAATTTGTCAGCAGTTCCCCAAAACTGAAAACAGACTACAGAAGGACTTCATCGGAATAAGAGCCGGCACAGAAGAAAACAGAGAAAAAAATCATCAATTTTCTCAAAAAGAAAAGATTGCAATTCGTGCTAAGCGAAGCATTCGAAGATATACCAATGAAAGTCGTAATCCTAAATCTCCCGAAAAAAATGGATAAAAACGAAATACTACGAAGCCTTGAAGAAGAAGGATTCAAGATCGAGAGAATAACTCAGATCTTTAAAACTTTAGAGAAAAAACACTGCTCCCCTTCTACCCGACTGATGTAAAGAAGATAGTACACCAATATTTACAACCTCAAGGAGATCTGATATTATAGGTTAAAAGTAGAGCCCTACTATAAGAAGAAGAAAGCAATTATTTGATTCAATTGGTCGGGATTCTACCACTCAGCAAGGAACTGCTACATGCACCCAAGGTGCATAAAATGTTATGGAGAACATGCAACGAGAGACTGAAGTATTACCGAGAAAATAGAGGAACCAATCTGCATCAATTGTGGTGAAAAAGGCCATTTGGACGCCTCGGAAGGATGCAAAGCCCTGCCAGTCATAACGAAAACATTAGACAGACAGCCAAGAAAAAGTTATGCCCAAGCAGCAACAGAGCAGGACCAGCGGGAGTGGTCTCGCTTAAACTTTCTCGAGTACTTACCCAAAAAGGTGCTGTTTACCCTCTCCCCGCGTGGATAAAAAAATTCGAACCTACTGTAACCCAGAATCCAATGACTATCAGAAGGTTTTTCATTGTAGATTATAATGATTGTAAAATATTTAGGTGAAGAATCAAATTCAAAGAGATGCGTACCGATTAAAACGCATCTATCACACACTTCCACTCTTGCCGGCTCAAGGACAAAGTGACGTAATCCTTCCGCGTGCACAGAGATGCTACCAGTACGCATGCGTATGGAGAATCGGATTAGGAAAATTAATTATGCAATTTGAACGCCTTTTTTTAACCGATTGACACAAAAATTGGACACAAATCTACAATTAAGGTAAGAAAGCCAAATACCAAATTTCATTTCATCTAAGTAATTTGTTAAGAAGTTATTCGATTAAAAATATACGATTGTACAGACCGACAGACAATCAACCCTTCGACGGATTTGGTCCAAAATTTGATACGGATCTATATTCAAGATGATAAAACTGTGTACCAAATTTTATCCATCTAGCTATTCAAGTATTTGAGTTATAGTGTTCACATGAACGCGGACAGACAGACTTGGATTTTGTCCAAAATTTTAATGAAACCTACAAATTATGCGTAAAGATCACATACCAAATTTCATCCCTATATCTCTAATAGTTTTCGAGTTATCGTGTTCATAGACACACAGACAGACATAACTCCAAAATTGTGTTTTTCGGACTCAGGGAGGTCTACAACGTGGAGATTCGTCAAAATCTCGAGTTCGAATTTTTTGACGATTACAATCCTTTCTCTTTGAAAACTTCGTATACGAGAAAGTAAAAAGAAGGAGGGAAAAACAGATGAAAAAGTCATGGAGACGAAACCGGAAAAAGCCATGGATCTGACAGATCTAAAAGACTCACTTCAGGCCCTGAGAGAAGTGAAAATGCTACTACAAGAATTTCCAACACTGCTAGAAGCGGCTTGACGTGGTAGAGAAGCTCAAACTAAGCAAGAAAAGGCGCTCATAGTGCTTAGTGCACTTGTGGGAGATTAAGCAGCAGCAGGCGGACAGATCCTACCCCCAAACCTTCTTCCAGCTTTACAAAGCATGAGGCGAACAACACAGATGGTCATCCTCGTCAGGCAGAGGAACCTACCACCAGGCATGGATCATCCGATCCTATATTCAGGTTTATATCATCTTTTTTTGCTAGGCTCATCGAAGTATTTTGGCCCTTTGGGGCCACGTCCTTGCTAAATTCCCATCGCTGTGTGTTTCAATTTTTCCGCTGAGTGTATTCGTTCATCCCCAATTCTCCAGCCACTTCCCTATTACTCCTCCCAGCCTCCAACTGGTGTAAATCTCTTCAGTTATTTCCGTATGAGAGGCATCTATCTGTTTGCCTTTTATAAGTATTGCATAAGTAAGTTGAAATAAATGAGTTGCTAAAGCAAATTATAAAACATCACCGAATATAAAAAGTTTGAGAGAAACAGTGAAATAGGCTGATTTGAATATTTTGCACAACTGAAATTTTTAAAAAAGGAATCATATCAAGATAAAACTATTTTGTAGTAAAATACTACTGTTGTGTTTTAATAAAATATTACAGCACAGTTATTCGTTTGTATACAATTGTTTATTGTTTTTTAAAGAAAAAAATGAAGTAAAATTTAAACATTAACTTAGGGAGGCTAAGAGTAGACAGTGAACAGTTGCTGCGACCTCTTGACCTCCTCTTTAGAGCTTGGCTAAACCGTCGTTAGGTGCAAAACGCCGTAGATATATAAACTCAATCTACATCAACTTATAGCTTATGATGAGTGCTTTAATTTGAAATACGCCTTTAAATATTTCGTTCACTCTATATATTGAGTAACACTTGCGTTCTATGATCGAAAAATTAGATAGAAAAGTGAATTTTGCCTTGTAAATGGAAAACGAAGTGCAACAAATCAATGGTAATGCATCGTATTTCAAGATAGTACCAACACGACTGAAAGTTTACAGTGGCGATTTTCTGCAATGTTGCCAACAAGGTAAAATTGCCCTGCGTATTCTTAGCCGCCCGTGTACTTTTACCCACCTCTCACCTAACCATAAACAAATGAATTATTACCGGCCAGCCAAGACATGCGGAAAACCTGAATGACCCAGCCGCCGCGACAATTAATCGAGCATTATGGCCCTCGCATAATAGCACTTATTACGAGCGGCTCATGCGACGACTCCTCAGACAGAGGTACGACCCGTCATCGGCGGGAGACCATTCAACACCCACCAAAACTACTATATCCCACCGGAAAGAGAGACTTTGATTATTTATACGGCAGGTTCTCCTCCCCATATTTGAGGTGCCCCCTAACTGTAAACCTTATCTAATCGGTTCCCTCCCGGTGGGTTAACAATTTGAGGTGCCCCCTTAAGTGGAGAAAAAAAGGTAAAATAGATTACGATACCATACAATTATCAAGTTATTATTAGCAAGTATAAATCTGTAAATTTCTAAACTGATGAATGAATTAAAAGTCCCAAGTAATTTACAAGACAATTAATTAAATTTTCAAAACATTTCATTGTACTTGCTTGCACAGTTTGCGTCAAACAGATTTTTTTAAAAATACTGCAAAGAAAAATGGAATGCATTTTAATAAACTTTATAGTTATCCATACTCACAGAGATCCTTTATGACTTCCCATGCTCAATAAAAATATAGGTCAAAAACAATATATTAAAAAGTACCTTCATGATGCGAAAAACAATGTATCAACAGAATTTTTTTTTAAATCATAAAATAAAATCCCAACAAACTTCGAAACTATGCTGGAAGAAAAATATATTCAGATTTCAATTACATTAACTAAGTGAAAACAAGACTGATATGATGGCAACAGTTTATAAAATCTTCATTAAATAACAGCCTAGAAATAAAAACACCATAATAACAATAAGGCATTAAAATTAAAGACCAAAGAGTTTGAGAATATGACTTACCAGAGTCAGATGTTCTGCGTTGCTCAACGTCAGGTGGTTTACTCGGCCGTCTACAGAACTCTCTGCTGGAACTTGAAGACGAATCATATTCCGATCTTAGGGACAGTGTTGACGAATCGGTTGGCGAAACTTGATTCGGTGGACGACTTGACAACTCGTTGATCACACACTGATAAGCAGGCACTGTTGTCAATTGAGCACTCGAAGCAAGCAAGCCATTCGGAAGCCGCGGCATGCGAGGGGTTGGCTTGACAACATCCTTGGTGTACGTCGAACTAACTTGGCCGTTCCATCCACGAGTTTCGGTGATCATCATCATTTCTGATGGTTGTGGCAACGAATGGGAGGGTTTTTGAGCCACAGGTGGTGGGGGATGAGTGTTACGCCTGTCACTTCTAGGATTCTTCAAACCATTGTTTTGCTTACTATCGTAGTTATTTTGGGGAGGATTCGATTGACTGCTATAGTGAGTATTAGCCACGTGGTGATTGGCATAAATGTTTTCGGGACACGCGTCTTGTATACCTCTGGCACCATTCCTCACTGAGTTTTCATACAGAGGCCCATTTCCGTTTATCATGGGAGGAGTCCGTTGTGGGTCTTGAGGATAGTCCTTTTTGTTGGGATTGACAGAATGGAACTGGTTGGCGTAAATGACGTCGTTTTCAGTACTTGGAGGAATGATTCTGTTGTCAGGAGGTAAACCATTTCGAGTGGTGCGAGGGCATGGGCCATTTCGGGGCTCATGCAGAATTCCTCGTTCGTCATAATAAGGCGATGCGGGTTCAGACCTTCGATTTCTATAATCCATGTTGGAGCTGGAACAGTCTCCGAGAGGTCTAGTGCCAGCTGGCAGAGTTCGACTCTTAAAACCATTCGATGGTGAAGAGGTCTGCAAATGGCTCGAAGATGGCGATGGCTGCGAACGAGAACAGGGGAGAGACAAAGGTTCTTTTCTCATTCCATTATTCAACGGAGTTCCATCGAACATGGCCCGAGGATTTTTGGGTGACATTTGGGGTATTCTGTAGGGAATGGCCAAATGATCGGTGATCACTGGTTGGCCATTCGAGTAAGAATTGGTGTCCACAAATATCTGTTGAGATATGTCACCCTGCGATGGAGATTTGCGGTACTGCCGATCGTAATCGGATGAAGTGGAGCCATTTCTATCTTGGTGGCGATTGTAGGATGCCATTTCCGACCTCTTCAGAGTTTCAGCATCTGGATAAGTACCCAGAGGACCAGTTCGGAGCATCACAACAGGCGGTGGCATAGGCCGAGCTTCTTGGATATTGGGACGAGGACATAGTTTACCACTTTTAGAATATCGTGGTTCGTAGTTTGAGGCTCCGTCAATGACAGGCCTGGTGTGAGAGCCTGGCGGAGGATAACCACAAGATGTTGGAGAAGAACCATTAGACTGCATAGGGTAGCAGTGTCTGAGTAATCCTGCTGAGCCCTGAGTAGTATTCCTGTGAAAAGATAAGATTTGGCTTGGTAAAAAACTTGGTAAAGACTTGTATAATTTTAAGGTCAAATGCTTATCCACAGCTGATATTTGTTCTCAAAGCAGAAAACATAAAATCATTGAAAACTTCGGAACTACATCAAAATGATTTTTCAAAGTACAGTAGAATGACATGAGATTGTGCTAAATGGTGTGAGAAAATTCCGAAACGGTTTTTTAACAAATATATAAATAGAAAATTAAATAAAATATGAAATTAAAAAGTCAAAGAAATATAATACAATGTTTCAGTTGCGCGCATGATGATGCTGCATACGAGAAAACAAAGGCAGATAAAGCATTTTTTATATGAGCAGATTTTTTTTTTTTTTTTTTTAGATTTAACAAATTGCAGAACAAGAATAAAAGAATCCATCCAAGTAGGCTTCATCAAGGGTTATCTACTTGGGCATAGATTCAAAAAAATTGGAACTTTTTATGTAAGAAGCTTGACTTTTATCAAAAGAAACCTCTTGTAACCCAAAGATCCCAGAAAGACAAAGAAAGAAATGATTACAAAAAATTTTTTATACATCCAATCAAAAACGCTAATAAGATAATTTTAAAAAGATTTAAAAAATTATTAGTTTATTATTAGTTACATTTTTTGTTCTCTGTGCGCTTGGGTAAATTTAATATGCTTTTCTTTGATTAATGTTTTATTTTTATGACGGCATTTTTGCCTGATGGCTAATAATTTTTTAAATCTTTTTACTTTCTTTCACTTTTTTACTTTTTTTTGCGTTCTTGTTTGGATGTATAAAAAAATTTTGTAATTAGCTCTTTCTTTGTCTTTCTGGGATCTTTCGGGATACAAGAGGCTTCCTTTGTGTACTTGAAGTAGGTAACCCATGATGACCTGCTTGGATTCTTTATTCTTGTTCTGCAATTTGTTAAATCTTAAAAAAAAAAAAATCTGCTCATATAAAAATGGCACCTTTGTTTTCTAGCTTCTTGCATAAAAGTTTCAATTTTTTGGATCATGCCGTGGTAACCAGTAAACCTACTTGGATGGATTCTTTATTCTTGTTCTGCAATTTGTTAATCTTAAAAAAAAAAAAATCTCCTTATAAAGTAACATCTGCCTTTGTTTTCTCGTATGCAGCATCATCATGCGCGCATCTGACATTATTATATTTCTTGTTTTAATTTCATATTTTATTTAATTTTCTGTTGCCTGTTGTTAAACCGTTTCGGAATTTTCTCACACCATTTAGCACAATCTCATGTCATTCTACTGTACTTTGAAAATCATTTTGATGTAGTTCCAGAGATTTTCAGCTTTTATTTTTCTGCTTTGAGAACAAATAGCTGTGAATGAAAGCATTTGACCTTAAAGTATACAAAATCTTTACAAGACACAACAAATATATCTTTCACAAAATTCCTAAGAATCACTAACTTCTCACAATCCTATCAGTTCTCTCAAATTATCTCACTCCATGT
>BGPR01028706.1:0-12117 GCA_013235015.1 Araneus ventricosus | reverse complement strand
TTTTTTTGCAGTTTATTTATCTTAAAAATAGCAGTAGAATTTTTTTGCAGTTTATTTATCTTAAAAATAGCAGTAGAATTTTTTTTGCAGTTTATTTATCTTCAAAAGGTGATTAACTTATTGAGAAATACACGTTAAAGTAGTAAAAAATAGCATATAAATCGGTTATCGGTTCAATTAAAGAAAATCTTCTCCTAAATTGGATCAGCAATTTCTTTCAACACAAGTAAATCAAAAATATTTTTTGATTTAAAATTCACTCCAGCAGACAATATTTAAATCCATGTGTTCCATTTTTTGTCCTATATCCTTTCTTCTTCCTCCTTTGTTTCCTTACATATGATACAAAAATTGAACTTAGTTTTTGTTCTTTTTGAACCAACATTTGCCCCTTTATTGCGAGTTTTTGCCTTGGCTTGTGCCAATGGACGAGGACTACTAGTGATTATAACTGCCTTCTGAGGATGAATGGGACTATTATCTTGATGATATCTAAATGTTCACTTGTTCACTAACGACAGTCAGGTAGCACTTTCTCTAAAAACTAATTCCTCAAATCCCATTTACATCGTTGAAACGTAAGTTGGCAAGTTCATGCTAATAGTCCCATTGTTTTAAACAGTCCAATTTAGTCATCACTCTGAACAATTTTTGGGCAACAACATCAACAAAAAAAAGCACCTAACTGTATATTTCAACTACCTTGGTAAAATTATTATAGTACATTGTAACCAAACAAATATCCTCTCTGGGGATTTACTAACATGTTTGCTACTTACTTTAAAATAGTGTGAAGACTATTAGTCTTTTGTTAAAATATTTAACTGATGGTATCCAATTGTAGACACTTGTTCATTAACTGCAATCACGTAGCGCTTTCTCTAAAAATTGATTTCAGAAACCACTTTTACATCGTTTCAAAATAATTTATCAATTTTACGGCCTAAATATTTAACAGAATCGAGTTTACGATAAAATCCAACGTTTAAGACGGTCCAAATACAATAGAACCCCGGGAATCTGAACCTTAGGAATCTGAAATTTCAGATAATCCGAACATCTTTTTTTTTTAATTTTCTTAAAACAATTTTACTAAAAATTGAAGGAAAAATAATAATTACGAATCAGAAACAAAGCTAATGTTTTTCCTATCTTAAAAGAAGCATTTAAATTGGTCTTTAAAAATGAATACAGCACACTTTAAGTATAGAAACGAATTCAGATATCTCCCGTTCACTCTCAACTTGTTTGCTGCTATACCTTGCGAATCTCAGCGTGCTCTTTCTTTACTCTTTCAGAGAGCACCCAGAGTCAATACTCTACTGCATTTGGTACATCAAGAGTATTTTACCGAATTTTCCGGAATCCGAACAGAGGACAGCCCCATTTAGTTTGTATCCCCGGGGTTCTACTGTACTGCTACTTTCCCCTGCTCCCTCATAAGTATTTGTTCTAGAAGCAATGAACCAAGTTAAGCAAGTGCTTGGAGATATACCAAGCACAGAACCACCGATTAAGCTTTACACCCATTGAGTAAGATGGGTCTGCGTCAGAAATGGAAAAAGAACAGTGTTGGGCCGCAATGACTGAGTGACAGAGATTCGGCCTCTGGCTTGGAGTGTATTGGGGGTTTGATTTAACATTCGACTTTGCCGAGCATCTGCCTTTACCCGAGCCTGCATGTCAAATCTGTCGAGGTCGAATGTCCTCACGTTTTCGTGATATTGAAGTTTGTAGAAAATTGCTGGTTCACATGTCATCCTCGTCATCTGATTACGGTTCAAAATAATGAGTCTGTCTCAAAAAATAAGTTGGGTCATCGCATGGCTTGACAAGGCGTTAAACTAAACTGAGCCTTTCCAAGTGTTTATCCTTTCTGAACCTAGTTTTCATTAGAATACTCAAATTACGCTTCCAACTCAATCGTCGATCCTGTGATAACAATTGTATTGTATAGTCTGTCTATTTTATTGTCTTATTGTTTGCTGAAGTCTTGAATACGTGAGAAAAAGACGATAGAGGGAAAGAAATCAATTAAATATTAATATCTTCCCATATAACATGTTTTAAAATTGGGTCAACTAGTTGGAAAAGTGACGTAAAAATATTCATGGAAACTCATTTTTGTACATTTAGAATGATTGCAATGCCGAAAACAAATTATAGTTTGAAATATATTTGGCTATTTTGGGGGAAACTGTACAGCTGATTTTCCCGATAAAGTTCATTGTTCTTCATAGAAATTTATTTAACACTAAACTTTTCATTAACGAGTCTTAAAACGTTCGTTATGAAATCACTGAAAATCTCGAAGATTGAGTTTAAAATTGTTGATCCTGTTACACGTGTTTTTCTTTATTCTAGGTGTTATAGCTGTCGCCTTGTATCCCCTCCAATCACCTAATAGGTTTCTACTAAATTTTGAAAGAGGGGATAAACTCATCATCGAAGATGACAGGTAAAAATTACTTCTCTACATATACTTTAAAAAAAATAACTAAGTCGTTTTTACTTTAGGATAGTACTGGTCGCAATTGGAAGAGCACGTGACCTCACCGAGATCACGTCATTGTTGATCTGCAATCCAGCGTACAACAGTAGTTTAGCTTAGTGTACAATAGCATTCGTTGTTGTTCGTAGACCTGAAGATGAATGTTGATAGGCAAAGGTAAAGCATGCATATAGAACACACGTTAAAATATCACTATCATGAGGTTTTTGGAAGGAAATACAGCTGTAAAGCGTGTCATTTTACATTTGTGTCTCAACCAATACCATTATTTTATCAACTCTATAGTGTACGTTTTGTAATAATAGGGAGCATCGGCGGCTCGTTCATTAGAGCTGCAGAGATGCTCCACCTTAATCGATCTGATCAATAAATACGGGGGGAAAAGGTAATAAAGGCGTGAAAATGAATCAACAAGTAAGAGAGACACAGATTAGAGCTGCAAAGCTGATAGCTCTCGAAAGCATCAAAATTCGCATAGCTGAGCGATGAATCGGGAGAAAAGGGCAAGGTTTGAATTTATAGGTTCCAGAACTGCATTCCGCCAGCTCTAGTTGGCTCGGGGCTAACTGAAGGAGATGCTCTTTTTCACGAAGATAAACTCTACCAAGAATTTATCTTCGTTTCCTCGTTATGTCACTCCTCGAAAAAGGATAGGTAGATAATTTTCTAAAATATTATTCAGATGGAAAATTTTATAACGAGAGATCAATTTCATTTTATTAGAAGTAAGAAAAAAAATCAATGTTGCAGATTTTCAAGACATCATATTTTCACAGCTTTCGCTGGGCGAAAAATTGAATATAAATATGCAGGTCACGTTATGCCGTTATTGTTCAAACGTTTTCAAGTAGGAAACCCAGTACCAGGGGTGTAGTGGAGCCTGAGCGCCGTTGCGGCATTGCTTTTTTTTTTTACGAGAAATAAACAAGAAAAATTGCAAAAACCTTCTTTAAACAGGGCGATTTTTATAAGCTTTTATTCAACTTGAGTGTTTTGTCCACAAATCTTGAGATCGGTTTCTTACCCATTTCAAATCGAGCTACAGCTTTGAAATTTAGCACAGTGGCGGGTTTCCGGAGACAATACAATATTATGCAAAAAAATTTCAATCTATACCTATTTTAAATCTACCAAAATGATATTAAAATTTTAGCCCTATATTTGGGCGACAAAGTTTGGGAGGTTGTAACCACACGTTACGTAGGGTTGTAACAACACCACTAGACGACACACAATAGAAGGGGGGGGCAGCCTGTGAATCATCCCCATTTCGGAGCGGTTAATGGTTAGATCGGGGAAGTGAATCTTGTTTCGTCTCTCGGTCTGTGTCGCACTTTTTTCAAATTCGGAATATTTAATATTCGTAACGAATATTTAATATGTGTTTTATATTGGAGAATTCGGTAATTGAATTTGGTTTACATGTCGACTTAACATATCGTGTGTATTCTTGTCAGCAGTCACTAAAAAGTAGAAAATAAAATAAATAAAAACAATTAAGGTATAAGCTTTTATTCGTACGAAAAAATGAACGCAACAGTTGAAAATAATTTTTCTGATTACAATAAAATGCATGGTTCGAATAAAAGCGTGGGCGCCTTTACCTCCTAGGAATATTCCATTTCTTTAAGGAAATATACACAAAATATAAGGTGCTATATAAGGCGCCCACGCTTTTATTCGAACCACGCATTTTATTGTAATCAGAAAAATTATTTTCAACTGTTGCGTTCATTTTTTCGCATGAATAAAAGATTATACCTTTAATTTTTTTAATTTATTTTTTCACCCAGCTTAGAGCTTTCCGGTACTGCTTAATTTGAGACTACACCTTTGCCCAGTACCAACGAAAGTTTTTGCGGAACTGCTTCTTTCTGAGCTGCCAAGCCGCAACTGATAGGCAGTTAATTATAATGCCTCTAGGAAATTTCAGAGAGTTAATCACCTTTCCATGTTATTCAAAACTGATTTCGATAGATTCTTAAACAGATTTAGAATTTTTTTCCTTTTTCAGTGATCCTGACTGGTATATGGCACGCCATATTAATGAAGAGAGGAGGGGCTTCGTACCGAAATCATATTTGAATCTAGACCAATTCGCAGGAGAAGAACGGTAAGTGCGAAATGCAGCAGCTCCTGCAAGAAAGCATTTATCTTTTCTTCTATTGAGCTTTCCTCTTGATGGTAATCGCACAAAGATGGTTGTGTAGAAGATTAAAAATATTTTTTTCTAAATTATTTATTTTATTTATAAAAATACATGGATTATTTAGATAAACAAATTCCATAATTTTGATAATAGAATTTACTTATCTAACTATTTTATTTTGATAAATATTAACTTTATAATTTAATATTTATATTTATCGAAATGAAGATGATTGTTTAAGATTTAAAATATTTATTAATCGAACTGAAGCTAAATGAATTAGATTGAAAAATTTTATTTACGAAAAAGTATTAACTCTGTTATTTTTAAAATTTATTATAGCCGTTGATAATTTAAATATTTTTTTTTATCTTTACATTAAATCTATATTAGAAAAAAATTGTTTCTTCATCTATTTTCTTTGTTTCATTTTATCACTCTCAATTACTTTAATGAACTTTTGTTTAATTTGATGCCGGGCAATTGAAATTTACAGTTATTTCATGTTCACGATTGTTCTTAGAATTTCTGTTTGATATGGAGATATTTAGCATTGTTCCATAGATAATTCGATTATTCCAAACGCTGTGCTCGAAATGAGATTATTTACAGTAAGACGTCTCCTAATCTGGAAAGTCAAAAATCCGAACATTTTAACTAAAACCGTTGAGCACGCAAAAAGGTGTATTGTTATCGTTTTTTGTTTAAATCTTCTGTTTCTTATATATACTTTTTTCTTTTTTTGCGTTTTAATTTATATTTCTATTATTAACTAAAACCAGTTAGTTTTTCATGTGGTATTATGATAAAGAAAAAGCGTGAAAATATTTCTTACCAAAAAACATTGAATCCTTTTTTTTCTTGTAGATAATTGCAGTGATGTATACTGAATCAATTAGTGTAAATGGATAATAATTCTGAAAGATTCTATGTATTCGAATTTTTTAATTTAGAAAACTAAACTGAATTAACTTCCATGTTACTTTCACGTTCTATAGATGATATTTTGGGAAAATTTTAGAACATGAAACATCTGCAATATTGATTAAAATTCTTTAGCTCAAATCATGTATACCTAGGGTTACCAAACGTCCGGATTTCAAGCTCGCGTCCGGATCTTCAAGATGTCCGGATTCCGGCGAGAGAGAAATTTGGTCATAATTGAGAAAATCTGACGTATTCGAAAAAATTGACGTCATTCCGCCAAGAGCAACAATGAAAGAAATTCATTGTTGATGAGAAAGTGGGTGAGCCTCCTTATCCAGACACCAGTTTAAACAGAAAATTAAAAGTTTTAATTCCGTTTTTCATTAATTTAATTTCGAATTAACAAACACCAATAAAAATTCATCTTCTGCGTATTCTGACGTCTTAATTTTTTTTCACTGCCTCAAATTCAAAGCTAGAGTGATTGGTAGCCGTCCTTTAGAATTTTGTGCCATACTTTGACACTCCCCCACCGGAGTGTCCGGATTTAAACTAAAAAAATTATGGTAACCCTAGTGATTCAAATCAGATCTGAATTCCAGTTGAAAATTTTAAATTGAAAAGATATTGCAACAAGATATAATAAATTAAATCTACAAATAAAAGGGAACTAATCGCACTCTTCACGCTTACACATTTTATACACTGAAGTACCAAAAGTCATGGGATACCTCTTAATACAGCGTGGGACCTACCTTTGCCCAGCGAAGTGCAGCAACTCGACGTGGCATTGACTCAACAAGTCGATGGAAGTACAATCTTGGGAACTCACATTTTACAGTAAAGATTTGATCACGAGGGAACCGACCAGAAAGTGATGAAGAAAAAAACGATTTGGGATTAAAACGTTTCACAGAAACCTGATAATGATTTGCAACTTCAATTATGAATTTTATTTATAAGTATGTATAGTATTCTGCTTATTCAACCTTTATAAAATTGAATAAAATTATTCGAAGATTCAAGTTTAAATATATCAGTTAGTAAAAAAATTCGCATCATTTTCTTTCTCTTAGAGACCAACAGAAATTCTACTCTCTGCAATGCCGATACTTTTCTAAACCTTAATTTATGTAAGCCTTATTTTTATGTAAGCCTCCCTAATATCTGACTTCCAAATTATAAAAGATTTATTATACTATGTTTCGCACATGCACATTAAAAAGTTATTTACTACAAATACTCAAATTTCCTCTAGTATTCAAAGTATTAACTTCAAATTTTAATACAATACTTCTCAAACATGTTGTCATATATTCAGTAAGTTTCGTATAATTTAGTTGAAAACTCTGTATGTTATAAGCAACAAACATGTGGCAAATATTTGGGATTTTTTTATGAAAACTTCTATATGCTCTCTAACATGCATACGATTTTTACCGAAATATATGTAAGTATTGCTTTAAGATGTTATCTAGTATTCTGTAAGTTTCGTATTATTTGGTTGAAAACTAAAATAAGCAAAGAGTACGCGAAAAAAATCTGAGATTTTTTTAACAAAACCTTTATATCTTCCAAACATTCGTGATATTTTTACGAAAATGCATGTAAGTATTGAGCACAAGAAACAAAATCATTGATGAAAGTTGCAAATCATTATCAGCTTTCTTTGAAACGGGGTGATCCCAAATCATTTCCTTCTTCAGCACTTTCTGGTCGATCTCCTCGTGACCAAATCTTTGCTGTAAAATGTGAGTTCCGACGATTGTACTTCGCTGGTGTTGTTGAGTCGTGCCACATCAAGTTGCTGCACTCCGCAGGGCAAAAGGAGGTCCCACACGATATTAGGAGGTATTCCATGATTTATGGCACTTCAGTGTATAAGAAAGAGAACATATTCGGCAGCAATAAATATAGTGATTCTATTGCGATAAATGTCAGTAGATATAGTCTAAACACATTTTAAGTTTGTTTCCACATTTTCTTCATTTAGACTTAATTTTTTGTCATTGAATAAAATACGGGATGATTATAAAGTCCCTATGTGCTTCGTGTAAAAGCAGATTTCATTTGGAAATGTACCATCTCGTGGTAATGCATATACCCACATTAAATTACAAATGCAGCACAATTCATCGTTACTATCCTGCATATCTAGGCTTTTTTTCAAACGTTCCACCGAAGACTGAAACGTTCTCTTCATGTAATTCGGTTTTTTTAACAATTGAATACAGTGTATCTTTACAGAATTTGACATACTCATATATGGGTGTAAATTCGTCGTTGAACAGCCCATGCTGTATCAAAGAGGCACTTTCCACCGCCTCCAGTGGGTTATAAAATATAGTTTACCGAGCTGTGTAATTTTCAGCTACCAGCTTGTGGACAATCTGGATGGGATAGTCACGCTTTTTCAACTTATAACGTATAGTTTTCAAGATAATGCAATACTATAGTCTCATCTTATGGGTTAAGCATGATTGCGTCATTTACAGTTTGTACAATTTCTGGTTTTACATACGGTCTCCCAGAACGTTCTTCATCTTCAGAACGTTCTTCGATATCAGTACGCTTGAAATTGTTCACTAGATTCTTGAGTATTAGCCTACTGGAGCCTGTTTTTCTGAATTGGTAGGTGAAGTCTTTGGCATTGGCTCATTGCTCTCTTAGGTAACAAACAACGGCTGTTCTGTCTTTCATTGTCAGCATTCTTCAAGATTATTTTCAAAAAAGAATGTAGTTAACAAATAACTTTGCATGAGATATTTTTCATTATTTTATAGATCTAGTTATTTTATATTACACTGAAGTTTTATTTTGAACTTTTTGTTCTGCGTAACAGAAACGAAAAAACGAATTCCCCACAATTCTAGAATATGCACATTGATCCTGATCCCTCACACTCAAATATCCCTGTTTTTATCTCGATTCGCTGCTGAATTCTCAAAGCTTCGAAATCCCTATCCCTTATTTACTCTGTATCTCTTCTTTCTGCGTGTTTGTGTGTATCTGTGTGTGTGTGCATATAAAAAAGTTTTCTTTACGGCATTTCCATTTTGCAGCTGGTTTTTTGGTGACACCAATCGAGCCGATGCGGAGCGCCTACTCCTGCAACCGGAAAATGAACCCGGGGCTTTCTTGGTGAGACACAGCCATGCGCAAGGCAAGCTACTCATCTCAAACTATATTACAGGGTATTTTTTTAAAAACTGACACTACTCAGAGCCATCTGTAGCTCGATCAATTAACTGAAATGCCACTAAATTTGGTAGGAGGACCTTGACGACCTTAAAGGACAACATATCACGGGTTATGCTCAGCATTCCTGTGACATGTTACATTCGGCCTTCGATAATGTTGCGTACCAACAAGATAGACCTTGGACATAAACTAACCCCACAGGGAAAACGGGGTCAAATGGGGCTAGAGTTGGTGAGAATGGACATGGAGAATGTTGCGTACAGGAATGCAATGTGTGATCCAGGAGAAGGGTGGTCACATTGAAAGAGGTCAATGCCCTCGCAGAGGAAGTGCCTTTATTGCATAAAGTGCTATGGTGCTCTGAAATATCATCTCTGTGACCCTTTGGGGCAGTTCCTTTGCTGCATTAAAACGCTATTGCACTGAAATTTCTTCTTTGTTATCCATTTGTCTAATTCTCAGTTGTATAGATTACAACAGTGCCATATTTTCCCCTATCGGCGACTGACGGAACTATATTTTTTCACGGAATCTTTTTTCACATGTCATCATTTGTCCCCCTAACAAATTTGGTGTCATTTCAGCTGATAGATCGAGCTACAGATGCCTCTAAGTAGTGTCAGTTTACAACAAAAACCCTTACTGTATACATATTTATATTTCTAAAACATTTGTTTTTTATTTGTCCATACTTTCAATCGCTATTTTTTTAGCAAAAATCGAAAATTCAGAAATGGATTCAGGATGGACATACAATGACTTTACCGATATACGATTGCCTAGTCAGGGTCAGAATAACACCTGCAGGGGCCCTTAGGCAATACAAGTTTCACCCCCTCCCTTCTCCTACTCACATTCCAGTCGATATTTTTTTATTGATTTTAATTTAATCTCAATCTAAGCAGTTTTCTTAAGTAAAAATATTACGAGAAACTGAAATAACAAAACATTTAATTGCAGGTATTTCAGTATCTCACGTGTAAGAAATTTAAAATGCAAATTAAAAATTAATTTTAAACCAAATAGTATAATAAAATTAAAAAAAACATTTTTGAGACAATCTGAATAATCTAATTCGAAATTTGCCAGGATAGTTGACTTGTAAGTCATCTAAGCCATCTGAAAAATAAACTGGACCACACTGATCAACAAGCAAATTTGAAAGCATGAAAAAAAAACCTAAGAATAATGTTCTGATATTTAAACGATTCATTATTTCAATTTGAATAAATTCGAATACCTTTTTAATTAGATGAAAGTACAAAATTAAATTACCTTGAAATCTCGAAACTCCCCAAAGTTGCGGGCCCCTGAGGCAATTGTCTACTTTGCCTATTTGGCAATCCGGCCCTGCTCCTAATGGACGCTAAGACCAACGAATGCGAATGGAATTCAAATTGTAGGTATTTAACTCATTAATGCCCAAGTCGCATTTTTTTTCATTAATATTTTATACTAGAAAATCACCCGTCATGGTATGACGGGTGCAAATTGCCTCTTCATTCGAGCGATTTCCCGTCAAATTTGACGTATTTAAATAGATATATATGCGAGAGAAATGTTTAACATTGATTGAAAACAAATAAAATAAACATATGTTTTATGACAGGAAATATTTTTTTATTTACATATTATTTACATGTTTCTTTATTTAAAATACCTCTTGGTCTAAAAAGATCTAGAAAATCTAATAGATATAATCTAGATAGATAGAATATCTAGTTCCAAAACAAAGCACTTCTCTGCTTGTCAAACGTTGCCAAAAAATATTATCAAATTATATCATCACGATTGCAATAAATAATAAGATGCATCGTGGCGTCCAAACTATATCACCACTGACGTAATTTACTACTTTCTATTTAAAAAGGGAAATTAATTTGAAATATATGATTAATTGAATTTAAAATTTCTCGGGAACTATTGATCATAGCGAGATAAATTTTATATCAATCGATAGAAAATTTTATTTCACTATGTTAGAGCTATTAAATTTGATATTAGAACGACAATTACTCTTTTAAATTTAAAATTGCTGAAATTTAGGTTCTCTAACAATGAAATAATGCTGGTTAACGTCTTGCAGTGCTATGGCAGGAATTTTATTGTTGGTGACGTCAGAGCGTTACCGAGTGACAGATCTGGGCTATTGTATTAGTAATACTAATATTACATGTCCTGAAATCAACTGGAAAAATACTAAAAAAAATCCTGCCTGGAAATTTAAGTTGTAGTCCACTAATGCTAAAAAAACTATCGAAATCTATAATTTTGTGAAATTCCAAAAAGAAAGCATATTCTTACTATCGCATTTACCGATATATTTGTTAAATGCGAGTAAATGAGTATGTAAATAATTATACAAACTTGCCCTTTTGTTCTTCATATTGCAAAAAAACTACTTTCCTAGTCTGACTAGAAAATAAAAGGGCCACATTATCAGCCTAACGCTTGATATGTGCTGCCACTGACTGAATATAAAAGTAACGAATGCTTAAAAATACTTTTTCGAAAAATTTGTGCTGAAAAATCTTTCCTTTCCTTTCTATGAGTCTATGAGGCATTTTTAGAACTGTCCCTAAAACGGGACGCAAGACATTAAAAGTATGCGCTCGAAAATGAAAAGAAAAAAAATGATCACATGCATTATTGCTGAAAAATTGTTAATTTATTTTATTTTGGATTAGATTTGTGGAATTCGGTCGGTGTTGATTTTTTAGCGCAGCAGCTATCTCTGACTAGACAGACCTAAGCCTTCGAAAATTAGAATTTTCTTTAAAAGAAAGAAAATGGAATTTACGAAACATATTTCCTGAGCTACAGTGCTTCGTAAATTGTAAAGATACCTACTTTCAATATACTTTAAGCACGCGAAGATTGTAATGTTCTTTCCTGTAATTATTTAGGATCTTTTTCTTTCAGTCCTATCTGAGTTATATTTCTTTCTCTTTCAGGCTCGTACGCTCTGTCCATCAAAGATATCGATACCAACGCAAACGAAGTGTTGATACGGCACTATAAAATTCGAACACTGGATAGAGGAGGATTTTTCATATCCCCGAGAGATTCATTTGCTACCTTAAAGGATCTAGTCGCATATTATTCGAGTGAGTAGATTTATTTTAGTTCACATTTTAAAAGCGCGTGTCGTCGTGGACTGAGAAACGAAAGTGGTATCTTGTATCGAATTGAAATACTTAGAAAATAATGAAGAAGGCACTTATCCTCTTAGATAACAAATCAAGAACCGAAATACAACTGAAGACGTATTTATTTATTTATTTTGAAGAAGACACTTATCTTCTTAGATAACAAATCAGGAGCCATA
>BGPR01028705.1:0-19787 GCA_013235015.1 Araneus ventricosus | reverse complement strand
TTCGTCCCAAACTGGGGTGTCAATTTTCCACTCTGACTGCAGTTCAGCAGCATTCATTGCCTCGTTGCATTCAGGGGTAGCAAAATCATCAAACTAAAGAAACGAATATGAAGAAAAACAATTATAAATATAATTATAAATATTATATCATTATTATATATTACAATTGAATCGCAATAACAAAAAGAATTTTACTTACTTCTCCCTGATCACTATCCATAGAGGAAAAAGAAACACGTCGTTGATCCACAGAAGAAACTCGTTGTTGATCTATAGTAAGTCGTGAGTACAAACTGACTAACTGAGTAAAAAGAGGAATGAACAGCCAAATTTAAAGATAGTAGGGGTGGTCTTTGCAAATCGATGAGCCAATCGGTGAAAAGCATGATAACTCATCAAGCAATCATAGAAGGTGTGACAAAATCTCACCAATCGCAGTAAAGTGCTGATATCAGTTCACCAACCGCCACGTCATCATTGATAACACATATCACTCCAATTCGCATCTGAGAACGAACCTGCAAAGGTACACCAATTCCACTTTCATTTGGGAATGATCCCCATGCCATTTGGGAATGATCCCCATGCCATTTGGGAATTATCCCCATGCCATTTGGGAATGATCCCCATGTCATTTGGGAATGATCCCCATGCCATTTGGGATGCACGAATCCACTGATTAAATTTATTAGGGTATCCCTTAAACTTTACAAAGTATTCTAAACGTTTCTTTTTAGTTCTCTTCTTTAAAATTGTTTCGACGGGGAACGATTCTTTCAGTTTGACTTTTTGTAATTCTTGTAGATAAAATGTTCCTAAAACAGGTTCTCCTAGCAGATCTTTTATGCGATACACGGAAGGACTACTTTTCACACATTCACTCACAACAAATAGTTCTTCGCTAAAGTTGGTCTCATAGCCCTTTTCGAAAGTGAGTTTCTTTTCAGAAATGCGAACAATATCCCCCACTTTTAAAACACAAGTGGAGGGAGGTGACTTTTTTCCATACAGAGTAAACCATACTTCCCTCTCATTTTCACTGTTCACCTCTATGGATCTTCGTTTTAGAGATGAATAATATGTGTTATTATAACTTTGAACTAGTTTTTGCAATACATTTAAATAAGTATAAGTGTTCTGACTCGTAAAGTATTTCCACATTTTTGTTTTTAAGGTTCGATTGAAGCGTTCAACGATTGATGCTTTTGTAGAGTTGTATGTTGTAAAATATTTCACATTGTTTTCCTTGAGAAACTTTTAGAAAATAGAGTTTTCAAATTCTGTCCCTTGATGTGTTTGTAAAAATTTGGGCTTCCTATGCGAGAATATTATTTTAAAAGCTTCCAAAATGTCTTTTCCACGCTTCTGCTTCAATGGAACTATCCAGGCATATTTCGATAGTACATCGATGCAACATAAAAGGTATCGATATCCCTTATTATATTTGCTCAAACTCGAAAGGTCCACCAAGCCGGCTTGCCACTGCTGATCAATTGAATATACTATCACTTTATTCGTCGGGAACTTTTGCGAATCGGTTTGTGAAGAGTATATGTATCAACACCCTCTAGAAAATTTTTTATTTCTTTTCTGCTCACCTTTCTTCCTAACGCACGGTGTAAAGCATCAACTCCACCAAAACTTGCTGGATGAGACGGGTCTTGATATGTCTCATTCATTGCAACGCGAGAAATTACTATTTCAAATATGTACTCTAAATTGCATTATTTTCCATAAGTACACCTACCGTATCGTTTAAAAGAAGAACAAAATCAATAGCAAAGTTTGATTTTCCAGTAAATATATACATTAAACTGAAGCAAACCGATAAAACAATGTATAAAACCCCTGTCCACACTAGTTCTTCTCTAGACAACATAATCGCAAATGATAATGGCTCATTAATACAACCTCTTTTATAAGGATAAAAGCTGAAGCATAACTGAAGCCCCTACCAGTAGGTGATCATATCTGAATGGTTAAAATGATAGGAAATCGGTCAGTCAACCTTTTGTTAAGTTCGAACCCACCCTTAAACAAGTTGAAATAAAAACACGAAAAATAAAATACGCAAAATAATTATTTTAAAAAATATTATCACCACTAGATTTCAGCATGAGTATTTGACCACGGTTGCAGTTATCAAAGATTAATATTTCAAATTGATAATAACTAATGACAGAAGGAAGCAAGTCAAGAAATCCTAAGTCCCTAAAAACATTTCCAAAATTTTTCAAAGTTCCAAAAACCGATAACAAAAATAAATCCCTGTCTCAAGTCCTAATCTTGAATCGTTATCTTGATAATTCCTTATCTGAGAAGTGATAGGGAAGGGAGGGGGAGGGCAGAACCCTAGAATCCTAATGTGGCTGAACTCTCATTTTCTATCTACTCGCATATGCCCTGGTTTATCGATTGCGCAGCGGGTTCAGTTAGCTTTTCAGGATTAGTTGGGAGAGATTGGAGAGTTAGATTAGTTTTGAGTTTTTGTGGGCAGGTTGATTTAAAGTAAGAGTTGATTAATTTTGGGAATTTAGGGCAACCACGCCAAGAGGCGAGGTGTCCTTCTCCGTTACAATTAATGCAGATGGGGTTTTCGATTAAAGTTTTTATGTGGCATTCCCTAGTTTCATGCCTACCGGCACATTTTATGCATTTGGGGTGACACTCGCAATTTTTGGCACTATGATGAAATCCTGAGCATTTAAAACAAATAGTTGCGTGGTTTCTCCTCCTGTAAGTTTCGACTTTAACTTTAAGATGATTTATGGTTTTTATGTTGTAGATATTTTGATGGTTTTGAGTTTTAATTACATCTACAAGAAAATATGGGTACGGGGTCTTAAGCCGATAATTTTTTAATTGGCTTATCTTAAGAATTTTAAAGCATTTTCCTTCTAGAACATTTTTGAGCTCATCTTTATCTTGATCAATTGGCAGATATTTAATGACAATTTTTAGGGGTCTGTCTTCGTTAGATTCAGAAAGAGTAAATTCTTTTCCATTTTTCTTTAGGAGATCAATTATTCCTTCGCGATTTTCGGGGGTGTTAGTTTTTATGCTGATGAATCCTTTGATTAGTTTATTTTCAGTTTCAGGATATAACCTGTTAATTTCTTGCAACATTAAGTTATAGCTAGAATCCATTTTCATGTTAATGGCCGGGATTTGAGGTTTATTTTCATCTAAATTATAAAGTTCGTTAAATTTATTAGAAGTTTTTATGGGCGATTTAATTACATCTACTTGAATTTTTGAGGCCTTTTCAGGGGAAACCATTTTAAAATCTGATTAGAATCAGAATACTGACCCGTCTCCACTTCCATCGTAGCATCCATTGCTGGTCCGTGATGCTTTTCGCAGCTCTCTTTGGGGCATGGTCCGATGGCCAATAGAGCTAGTTCTGCGGCTTTAACCCTTGCTTTGTAAATCTGCATTTCGTTGCGTTTACTATCTATGATGGCGGGAGGGTTTCTGGTTGCTTCCAGGCGCCTAATATGTGCAGCTAGTTCTTGTGCCAACCCGTGGTTAATGTCAATAATATTCTCCTTCCTAAAGATCTCTTGGCAGACCCGGTCATTCGTAGCACGTTGTTTACTGCTGTCCTTAATCCAAGATTCAGTGTAGCTTTTACTGGAGTCCTCCCCCACATAACCTAGCGAGTGGGTGGATGAGCGATTAGTGTTGCTAGGAGCTGTCGATGAAGAGCTGAGCAAGTCCTGAGAGCGTTCTCCCTCTGACATGGCTGAGGAGAGAATAATGAATTAAAAAAAATCCTGGACATAAAAGCCCCCTAAAACTGGTGCCCGGGGTATCAATACCCTTTTCCCCCTCGGTATTGTGACACTTGCGTACGGTGGCATTTGCATACAGGTCATTAACGTGTAATCAATCTCATCGCCAAGAGGGATTAGGTAGTGATTAGTGTAAGTTTTCTATAATTTCTGGCAGTTGGTAAAAAAATTTGGGTAGTAATTTTTCCATCTGGACAGAAAAGCCCTCTAAAACTTGTCTTTACCCTCCGACCCCCGGTATTGTGACATTTGCGTACAGGCCATTAACGTGTAATCAATCTCATCGCCAAGAGGGGTTGGATTAGGTAGTGATTAGTATAAGTTTGCTATAATTTATGGCTGTTGGTAAAAATATTTGGGTAGCGGTCCGAAAAATAGAATGTTTTTCATCTGGACATAAAAGTTATATTTGATACGTGATAAGAAATACCATTACCATGTTTTTACCTAAGTTCAATGAGCAACAATTTATCTTTAAGAAAACACATGTTATTGGAATCATCCAAATTTTATTCAAGAGTATATCAATATCGTAAAATCTCATAATTGTACAATCGCGGAAGAAAAAAAAAAGGAACCACCCAGCATTATTCTTCCGTCGTTCATCGGAAATTTTTAAAAGTTACCATATTTCAGGAAATAACGTCTAATAAACGATTCCATATCTAAAAATTTTATAAGGTGTCGTATACATATTTATAATTGCGCTAACTTTAAAATTTCCGATGGCAACACCCATTTTTGATGACATAAGTAAATTCCTCCTCAAAAAATACCCCAGAATATTAACTTTGATTAATCGACCATTAAAAGATCGGAAGATATTCAACATTTTGTGTTCGCGATATAAACGGGACAGTTTCCATAGTTAGATAGTGAAGCTCGTTGCTTGCGTTTAAATCTCGTATATTAAAATTCGAACGTCAACAAACATATGTATCTATGTCCTTCTATCTTATCACGAACCACTGAATCCTGAAACTAGCCGTAAGTACCAAAAAATGGAAAATAATCCAAGGAATCCATTTCGACTATTTAAATTCAAAAATTATAATTAGTTAAAAAGATATTAATTAAAAACTTAATATTGATTAATTCCCCTGTGCTGCCATCTATCGAGTCTATCCAGAACTTTGGCATCCAACGTTCTTACATTTTTTTTGTTTATTGACAATTTTGAATCCGCAGTTCTTGGAATTTTTTGTATATTTATTTAACGAAACCTGGTTTTAATTTGTATAAAAAGGTTTTCTTCTTATTATTTAGCAAATTTGGAGTTTTGAAATTATAAACAACAAAAATAATTTTCTGGTAAATCATGAATATCGGTCAGTTACGTGGCGCCATCTATTGAGCGAATAAAATAGAATTTTAAAGATATTAATTTACAACAGAAAAAAATCAAGAAAAAAAAATTAGAAGCTAGAAATATCAAGAAAACTCAAATAAAATTAAAAATTAATTTATTTGAAAGTAAACTTAATTTTTTAAAAAAAAGAATCCAAATACATTTTAAAATATGTTTCTGTTGTTTAAAATTTATAAGCATAAGAATTCTCGCGTTTTCATTCAAACCAAACTGCTTTAAGGTAGTAAAAAGGCTAGAACTGAAAGTTTTAATCCAACAAGAGAGGATTAAAAACAGATTTACGTTTGTTGGGGAAGCTTAGTGACAATATTTGTAGGGAAAAAAACAGAGGCGGGCATATGAAAAAATGTGGACTCCGAGAAATGCTGGGTTATTAACTATAAGGTAATTAAAAGGTTAGATTTAAAAATTTTAATTAAACAATATAGTATTCAAAGGATTTTTTACGTTTTGGGGGGAACGTAACGTTTACGTTAGCGACACTATGTGTAAAAAATAAAGAAAAAAAATCGTTTTCGTGCTTTTTTTTTCTTTCTTTTTTGTATTAAAGTGTTTAATTTCTTAACGTTTGTTAGGGAAAGTAAGTAACAATATTTGTTGATTGTAGAGAAAAACGGAGGCGGGGCATATGAAAATATATGGATCCCAAGGTCTCACGTGACCTCACTTCTCTCCACCCGGGAATATCCTATTATTTGTGATAGCCCGTGCAACGCCGGGCCACACAGCTATTGTCGGTGGTAGAATTTTAACTTATTTGGCTCTTTAAACGTCAACTTAAAAGTGACAATTTATTTTTTACAATCGATAAATACTAGATACATTACAAAATTCTGCATAAATGTAATTTTTTCTAAAAAAATATGAATTTGATCCCTAAGTATTACATTACTAAATGAAAGAAAGATTCTACCTTTTTTAAATATATGGACGCAATCCTAAGTGCATTGTTTTACAGAGAAGAAAGAAAATTTAATATAACTTAAAACTACTTTTTCGAATAAGCTGAAATTTTGCATGGGTTTATTAAACAGCCCTCTGCATCGATTACTGTTAAAATTTGGGGGTGTTGCCACCCAAAAATTTTTAAACATCAAATTTAATAAAATATTTTAAAATCAAAAGTATGGGTGCAGAATGTGTGTACTACTTCATACTATTACATCGAAAAAGTTCTAGGTCAATGACTATATTATATCTCAAGATATCAACAAAAATTCAAAATTTTACTTTACATAAACATTAGAGACTCAAAATTTTATTTTGCTTATGATATCGAAACAAATAAAGTTTGAATGATAAAATTTGGTATCCGAGCATAACTTTTGTTGCAGTTCTGACATCCACTGAAAAAAAAATGGGTGTTGTTATTAGAAATTTTGAAGTTAGTGCAATTTTAAATATGTAGACGACCCCTTATGAAATTTTTAGATATGAAATCGTTTAGTAGACGTTATTTCCTGAAATTTGGTACTTTTTTTTAAAAAAATTCCCGATGAACGATGGCACAATAATGCTGGGTGGTTCGGTTTTTTTTTTTTTTTTTTTTTTTTGTACGTAAACTTACGTCTCTCTATAGTGGTCTGATTGTGTGTCTGGAAAGAAAAAAGTTATGGCACTTTTCGCGGTCTTTTTAAACGCTTATAGCTCCGCAATCAAATAACATAGAGAGTTGGTTTTAGTTTCATTTAACAGAGAAAGGTTGACATTGAAGATTGCAAAAGGAATTTTAGAATTTGAAATTACAATTTAGTCACAGTCGAGCTGCAAAGTTGGTGAAAATTACTAAAAATTTTGATGAAGTAACAGCGACCGATGCGCTCGACCGCAGACTATCCAAGTACATTTGGCAATTCATTCATCTGTCTCACATTCACGCAAAATATTACTCAAAAATTGTTGAATTACGTCGAATTTCATGGTAAAGTTAAACTCTTGTAGCTCTGCAACCAAAGAGTTGGACAGTTGGTTTTACTTTCATTTAACAGAGAAAGGTAGACATGGAAGATTGCAAAAATAATTTTAGAATTTGTACTTATGGTTTAGTCACAGTCGAGTTATAAATTTGGTGAAAATGACGAAGAATTTTGATGACGTCACAGCGACCGATGCGTGCGTACTCATCGGTTGTGAGCGGTATATTACCTGGATTTTAACAGATAAATAATTAATTCATTTCAGATTAATTAATTCATTTCAGATTAATTAATTCATTCAGATTAATTCATTTAACACAGAATGATAAGAGAGCATAGGTCAAAGTCGCATAGAGCTACTTTAGTCACAGTTGAGTAATCGATTAATTTACTGTCCTTAATTAACTATTATTAAGAATTGTGTGATTTAATAGAGGTGTCCTTTCCATCAATTTAATTGAGTTGAGTTGGTTTTAGTTTCATTTAACAGAGAAAGGTCATGGAGCATAGGTCAAAGCCACATAGAGTTACTTTAGTCACATAGAACAACTTTAGTCACAGTTGAGAAAGGTAAGTAAGTCTACGCCCCTCACTCACAATCCCAGCAACCGTTTCGCAGAGACAGCCTCCCGTCGAATTTTTTTTCCCGCGTTTGTACAATAGATAACGTTTGCAATGTTACAATCCCTTCCGAAATTTGTTCTTATTAGTATCACAACCGGTTATCAAAAGATCATTCTTCAATAGTTAATAACTTGTACGCACTTGTCACTTTACGCAAGTGCCACACAATCTTTTGTCCCCCCGGTCGCTACGTCTTTGCCTTTTTGGTTTCATTGGCTGAGCCGCCTCCGCGCAAAGTTACTTATAAGTTTATCTAAGTGAGGACCGATTTACATTCTTAGTCATTTTATCTATCGAATCCGAATTAACCAAAAAAGAAAACTATATTATGATGATTTATCAACGAGTTTGCTATAAAACATGCAAGAAAATGAAACAAAAATAACATATTGTAAAATTATTCTTGTAATTCGCATACCAAACTGTATTTCTGAGGCCAATTATTTTTGTTATTTAATTTATTAACGATTTTATGTGATTGAGATATTAACTCTGAAAAAGTTTAACTATTATCATTTTCATGTATACTATAACAATCTATGCAATGCAATAATTAGCAAAATGAAATCAATTTTGTTGTACGAAATTTATTTCAAGTCTCCGCAAGTCAACTTTGCACCAGGCCCCGCTTTCGTTCGGGCTGGCCGTTCGTCTATGAATGACTTTAGTTTAGCTTATATATCTAAAAATGCCTAAATTCGATGCACGAGCGGAATTCGGGCATCGCACTTAAGAGGTTAACTACTATTTGTACAAAAAGTCTCTGGTGTAACAAAAAATATCTGTACGCAAAGAATAATTTTATGATCAAATATTAAGAAACTTATCGAATAAATGCTTTGCTTTGATTCAGCTGGAATCAAGGGGAAAAAGTAGAAAAATGGAATTTATATGG
Source organism: Araneus ventricosus (assembly GCA_013235015.1). NCBI lineage: Eukaryota > Metazoa > Arthropoda > Arachnida > Araneae > Araneidae > Araneus > Araneus ventricosus. The sequence continues at coordinate 11,189 of BGPR01028705.1, read as the reverse complement.
ACGACTTTTCTGATTTGTTTATTTTGGTTTCACAGAACTTCCGTGGTCAGGGTTCACTTCCGCTTTCCAGTAACCTTCAAATTTAAGCCTAATTAAACACTCCATGCAGTATTGTTAAGACATTCATTTTACAATGGGGTGAAGGGAAGGGCTTTCATTTTCTGGTCAGTAATGATTCCAGTGTCAGAAAGGTCTCTAGATTTGGCTATATATGTTTCAATAATTTTTTTTCTAAACTCTTCCCTCCCACTTTTATTTGAATGTTTTTCTCGCTTTGAAGTACTTATTTTGTTTTTATAATTATTATTCCTTTTGCAACATGCAATATTTCTTTTTTAAAGTAAGTTCTAAAATTAAAATAGATTTTCTACTCGAGTTGAAAGTATAGCATTTCAGGTCTAAGAGAGTAAAATTGATCTAAATGGGATATTTAACAATAATCATTTATGAAAAATTGGCTTATATTTATAATTTTTATTTGTTTCATTTGCAATTTTTTTTTCATCTCCACAAATTACTCGATATAACTTCTTCTGAAACAAAGTGGTATGATATCAATTGTTTAAATATAAGAAAACATTATACAAAGATTAATAATACAGTAGGAAATCATTATTTTTGTGTTGAAATAGTTTTAGAATTTTTTTATGATCAGTTCTTAATCCAGTCAACTTTTTCAAGTTCCAGAAGAAACAATATAAATATTTATTCAGTATTAAATATTAAAAAATTAACATAACTGAAAGTTATATATTGCTTTAATTAACATTTAAAAGAAATAGGCAATAAAACTTTGTATATTATATAAACCATATTTTCAAGGAGTATATACATTAGAAGAGCATTTAATATGTCAAATATGAACTTAAATGTTACTTTAATCTCAAAACTACATTTCTCTGAGATTGCATTGATTCGATCGTGAACTTTTTTATAATTTCGGTGCTTACTTACTTAGTGTAGCAATAAATTTTATGACCAGTTACAGATCTCTAAGTATGCATACTCTCTAAAGTTTGAGATTAAGCTTACATAGTCAACTACCATAATGAATAATATCACCACATATTATCAAAATTATCGGACAAAACATGTAACAGGAGAACAAAATTTGAGATAAAATATATTAAAAATTTTTTCCTAAATATTGTACTTCCCAAATTGAAGCCTTGTTTAGTTTACAAAGAAATAAATATCCTTAAAATCTTTTGAGTTCAAATATGAGCACGTGTGATTGAAAAAATGATGAAACATTTCCAAGAAGGAAATGACAGCTTTTAACTTAAATGAATACGTTTAAAATCTATTAAATAAAACCAAATTTCAGCAAACAAAGATAAAACATTTACCTGATTTCTTATATTCCAATGAAAATAATTTATAACAATTTTTTGCTGGGCTAAATGCATTTCTGAGTCTTTAATCTTTAGACAAAAATTATTAATATATATTCTTGAATAAGTTTTGTCCCTAAATCAAACTGAAATCTTAAATTTTAAAAATAAAAAATTTATTCTAAGCAATACTTTTTTAAACGTCTGTATTAAATATGCCAAAACGTGTTCTACTTTTTAAAACCTTTGGGCTCTTAAAATTGTCTTTTTTTCTGTTTATTGTATTATTTTTCCAAATACTTTTTCTGATTTTCAACTCTCTGAATCATTATCATCAAAATTGTCTTCATCCAAATTCTTCATCACATTCTCAATCCCCATACCCGTGAGATATTTTTGAGGAATTCTAAAAAATCCAAGAAACAAACACGAGAAAAGAAAATTTCGGCTTTTATCGTCAGCGTAAAATTATCGAATGGAGTACTTTTCATATTTTTGGAATTTGTTGTCCCTAAACATCGCCAAAAATGTAGAATAACGGCTTACAACTGATGACATTGGCGAAAAATATCCCCACCCACCTACGGACAATAGAACTCACGTTCTTCAATGGGTCGGGAAACTCCTTCCAGGAGAAAGAGGGGGAAAGAACTGTCACTCGAATGCTCGGTACAACACTTGTACCGCAGCCGAGGTAAAAGGAATAAAAATTCCCGGTACAGCGTATGTACCGCCGATTGGAAAAGGTTAAGTTTCATTTAACAGAGAAAGGTAGACATTGAAGATTGCAAAAATAATTTTAGAATATGTAATTACGGTTTAGTCACAGTCGAGTTCAAAGTAGATGAAATCACGGAGAATTTTACATAGATAGAGTCACATAGTCACGCTAGACTAATAGCCACTATAGACTATAGAGTTAATAGTCACATACAGCTACTTTGGTAACAGAAAGTCAAAGTTGAGTAAGGTAAGTAAGTCTACGTCCCTCAATCCCAGCGGCATTTTCGCAGAGACAGTCTTCCGTCGATTTTTTCATCTTATTCATGTATTTTCAATTTATTTAACATTACGATTCATTTATATTTATTATTTATTGTTTAATTTGAATTACATCGGTATTAGCCGCTTGTTTGAAAATAACAGTTATTAAGGTCCGCAGCATATTCCCACGGAAGCATCGTTGCGTCATCAGGGACACGAAATGCCATTCTCACACTGGTATTGATTGATTGCCATATGCGCCAAAGCCACGCCTAATCATATAGACATCGATAAAGTTTACAATACTGCAACCTTTCCAACGCTTGAGCGCAAAGGACACTACTTAGCGCAAACGCGACTGCGCCCAAGTGCCACAATACCAGTGGTAAGGTCTCGGCTTCGGGGCCGGAGAGCTCCAGGTCCGAAACTAAATTCCACTGAAGATCTACCGTGTGTATGGGGTCTACTTCAAGCTAAATCATACGTAGTGGTCAAACATTCCCCCCGCTGGTGTGGTCCGGAAGTTTCAAGGAGAATGTCAATTCAGGTGTCGTCATCGGACGCGGCTCAAAATGACCGACAGACCCCGTGCTGCTTCAAAATGGGACGTTAATTCAACTAAAGCAAAAACCCATCTCGTGTAATCTGAAAATTCGAGGCTCATAGTTGAGACCTGCAGAAATTTTCGTGTTCATGATTTGCGATGACTAGCGAATTGTCATCAACTGAATTTGCAAGATCAGCGTAGTAACTCCTCCTTGGTGGTTTTTCTGACTCATGTAATAAAATGATGGGGAGTGAATGACATGACATCCTTGAAATTGAATCAGATAAAGTAATCCTTGCAACCTCGTCTGCTTCTTTTTGCTATTGAAAACAACAGACATGATATCTGATTTTATTTCTGCTTTCCTTAATTTTTACGGCTGATAATACTATTGATACATCATTATTAGGGGAGAGTTGTCTAAAACGGTGACGGCGGCTCAAATGGGGACATTCAGTTTCTCATTGATTTGTGCTGCCATCTATCAATACAATACATTATATCATTCTTTATCGTCTATGCGCCATATTGAATCGAGTTGTTGACATGTTTGACGGTTTGTTCTTTTGTAGGAAGTTTTCAAATTTTTTTCAATTTTTTTCTCCGATTTGAACCTTTTACTGTGTTGGACCTTATCAAGACACCTTAGAACATTCGATTTTGGTAAGTACAGCATTGAGTCTTCTAGATTTAAGTTAAATTATGATATATATCTTGATAAATTATCCAACACCCGTCCAAAGAGGCGCCATTTTTTAAAAAATATGTCACTGGCGGCTCAAATGGGGACATCGTTGGTAGTCCAAAACGGGGTCGTCCCCTTTTTAGACGCCATGGAATATTATTGAAATATCTTACATTGTGCTTTAATTCTATGACAAATATGTGATATAAATTTCTTTAAGTATCTTAGTTGAGTACCAGTGATCCTTTATGGGGAATACATAAGTATTTAAGAGAAAATATCTTGCAAATTAAATTTTAACGATATACAAATATAGAAAATAAAATGTGAAAAAAATATTAAAAATAATTATAAATAAAAAAGTTTTTATTGTTATATATAAACATATTTTATATTCAGATATTTTATTTCACACATTATTTTATATTCAGATTTCTGATAATGGGGCGCTATCAAAGAAAAACTGATCGGCAAAGTTGGTCCCAGGAGAGTATGGCTGGAGCTATCCAAGAAGTGTTGGAAGGGAATATGGGCTACAGGAGAGCATCTAAGGCCTACAGTGTTCCCCAAACAACTCTAGAGAGGAAGGTGAAAGAGGCTCGACAGAAGAAGTTGTCTTCTGAAGCAGCTGCTGTAAAAATGCTAGGAAGATATAAAACAGTTTTTTCGGAAGCCCAAGAAAAGGAATTCGTGCAACATCTGATACATTTAGAAGAGAGGTTATTTGGCTTTACGCTGTCAGATTTAAGAACTCTAGCATTTGAGTTAGCTGAAAAAAACAACATTCCGCATGTCTTTAACACGGAAAAGAGAATGGCGGGAAAAGATTGGCTTTATGGATTTCTAAAACGGCACCCAAAATTAGCCCTACGTTATCCTGAAAAAACCTCAATTGCACGTGCAAAAGGATTCAATCGCGTAGCAATCAACGCTTTCTTTGATTTATTAGATTCCTTATATTCGAAATATAAATTCTCACCAAATGATATTTATAATGCAGATGAGACAGGCATCTTGACAGTGGCGAACAAGCCTTCAAAAGTCCTTGCTCTTCGCGGCAAAAAACAAGTTGGCACTTTAACATCAGCCGAACGAGGAGTGCTTGTGACAGCAGAAACATGTGTCAATGCAGCAGGAAATTTTCTTCCACCAATGTTTGTATTTCCAAGAAAGAAGGAGAATCCCCTCTTGATGAATGATGCCCCTCCTGGATCATTTGCAGTGTACCATGAAAGTGGCTGGATTAATAAGGAAACGTTCCTTGTCTGGTTCAAAAAGTTTATTGAGCATTCTAACCCAGACCAAAAAAGCCGGTGTTGTTAATCATTGATGGCCACAACTCTCATACTAAAAGCTTGGAACTCGTCAATCTTGCTCGGGAAAATAATGTTGTGTTGCTATGCTTTCCCCCGCATACGACACACCGGTTGCAGCCACTCGATGTGTCTTTCATGGCTCCTTTAAGTACCTTTTATGAACAGGAGACCAGGAAATGGCTAATAAATCACCCTGGACGCTGCGGTACTATATACCAAGTAGGAAAACTTTTTAAAGCTGCTTTCTCAAGAGCAGCTACTGTGCAAACCGCTGTGAAGGGGTTTGAAAAAACAGGGATATATCCCTTTAACAGAGATGCATTCCCTGAATATTTATTTGCGCCATCAGAAACTACGGAAAAACCTTTAGATAACACTTCTGAGCTTAAACAATGGTCATGCAATGGAGATGTTGAACACCAACCTTCTACATCATCTTCTGAAACAATGCCGACTATAGAACCCCAGCCATTTAGCTCAACCTTTAACATTTCTCCAGCCATTTCCTCGAGAAACAGAACGCATAATAAAAAGAGTAAATGACAAGAGAAGAGGTAAAACTGCCATACTAACATCGTCACCTTACAAAGCAGAATCGGTCACTATAGAACGGGAGAGAAGTGGCAAGAAGAATAAACGAAAAAGGGCCCTATTTAAAAAAAATAACAATCCTACTCCTGCTAAAGATAAAAAAGCAAAGAAAAAGAAAATGGAAGAACCAGTGACATCATCTGATGAGGAGCAGGAGAGTGATGACGCTTGCATCTTTTGTAATGACCTGTATTCAAATTCAAAAGACAGAGAGGGGTGGATTCAGTGTAACAGATGTCGAGGTTGGGCACATGAAGCCTGTTCAAATGCAGAAGAAGGCGAAGTAAATTTCATATGTGACTATTGTAATTAATTACTTTGCTGTAGGAAGCTAATGCCTGCTTACAACAATAGTGAACACTTGTCTTGTATTCTTATTTTGTCATTTTAACTTCCCTTTCTTTCACCAATTAAGTGTTCTTGATACATTTTCGAATTAAACCTTGAATGTTCATTGTTTTATATGAATACCCCATTTTACCCAACCGGTTGTCCAAAACGGGGACTTTGCTCATTTTCCAGAAAAATATTTTTCTACCTCACCCTAATTATTTTTTTGAACTAACAATCTCGTGTTCTGATAGTCTAGGACCTATTCTAAAAAGAAAATAGTTTGAATTTTTTTTCCTGTAAAATATTTTTTTTTAGCAGGCCAAAATATGTTAGCGTCCCCATTTTGGACAACTCTCCCCTACTAATAGTAAATGCTACTGGTAATGATTTTTAATTACTAATTAGATATTGAGCTCAGCAGTCACTATCCCTATAATAATCATATGTAATATTGAATTGAAGTCACTCTAACGATAAGCACTTCAAATTGAGTACGCATAGCCTACAAACACCAGTTTTGTGCCACAGAACAAACCAAACCAATCAAATTGAACACTCATAAAAACTAAGAAAATTATTTATAAGAACAGTCGTTATTCATTATGCATCCCACTCCAGAAATTAATGATGTCTGCGTCTAAGCATGCTTTTAATGAAAACGCCAGAACAAGAATCTTTGAGAAGATTCCGGATTGTTCTCGATAAGCCTAAACTAGTAGAACAAAAATAAAAAGCATACTATACTGGCGTCTAGTGAAGCTACAGCCTTTGGGAACACACTGACGATTCATGCATAATCGGGCTGGTGAAGATAAAATATCAATCATTTACCAGGTTTTCATTTGTTTTCTTATTTCTTATTTTGAGCGTAGGTTTAAGACTAGCACAACTTTGACTTTTACTTTTCACACGAACTTAGGAAAACAAAATACTGTAAATTTTTTAATCCTTTATATTTTCTTGTGTCCGCCATTACCGACTTTGATTTCGCGTACCCCTAGGGGTACGCGTACCACAGGTCGTGAAACTCTGGTATAGAAGATAATTGCCTTTCCTGATGAGATGTAATTCGCTTGGCCCAGGCTGATGCTCCGTACAGGACTATACTTTCAATGATCGTTTTATAGATTTTTCATCTTATAATTTTTGAAAGGCCCCTATTGTTTACTGCGACGCATTTAAGTTTTTGAAAGAGAAGAAATGTTTTATTTTTAATTTCCTGGAGATGATATACGAAATCTAGTTTTCAATCAATTAGAATGCCGAGACATTTTATAGTTGAGCTTCGTTTGAGGAGTGTGGTACCCCATCTGATCCCTACGGACCAGCGGGGCCATTCCCGTTCTTATTGAGGTGAATATGTTTCAGTGGAGATTTGGAGTTGTTGGGAATCTGTCCATTGTTTGAAAATAGATAGTGCTTGATTTTCCAATTGTTTAACTTTTGCTTTGGTGTTTGCTTCGATCTGGAAGAAGAATTGATCGCCGGAAATAAAATTTTATCTGAATCTCTTATGAATAATTTGCGATTCATGGTTCCCTTAACAGAGAAGTTTTAAACTTCAAATTGCTATAGGCCTTTAAAACGCGTTCTTTTCTTAGCCTTGCATTTGTTCTGTCCCTTGTCTACATTAACGTAAAATACGTATTTGATTTCAACATTAAATTAGCGAGGCACATTGTACGTCCAGCAGCATGCTAATTGGCTTAAAACAGGCTGATAAAAAAAACTAAAACATAGCAAAGATAATCTTTCAGTTTACTGGATTATTAAAGTATATACTATCTATCTTGAGGACTTCCTTTACACATTTGACAGAAAAATTAATCAAATAAAGGAAGATAGTAAAATCCAGTAAGATATTTTCTAAGCTTTCAACAATGGAAGAGAAACACGCAAATTAATATCTGTTTGAACAATCAAAACGGTTTGAAATGCGTTGCAACAATGAAAAGTATTGTTGTAAATTGTGCTAAAACTATTTTAAAAAATTTATTAAAATTAGATAAAAATCGCACCACAACTTAATTGATATCTTTGAAAAGATAATTTTTTAAATTCTCAGATGATGTAAAAATAATTTTCGTGCAGTAATATTTTCGGAAGTTGTTAAGGAAAAACGCAAAAATTTAACTTAATTTTTAATTATTAAACTTCCAATTAAAATTTCAGAAAAATGGCCCCGAGGTTCACATTCTCACCCTTCAAAGTATGTTTGTGCCAAATCTCGTAGCTCTAAGTCTAGCGGTCTGCCCTGTAAAGGACCAACACACAAACACACATTCTCCTTTATTATCAGTAGAGATCACCTATCGTAGTTTTAGATATTGAAAAACCATTGCTTTCACAGCATCTTTGAACAACTGAAAGAGAAAAACTCTCCTCAGAAAGCGCAAAAACGTAGCATTCCATTCATCGCTTCTTTAAAAGCTCCATTTTGAAAGTAAACAGAACTTTTAGGTAGCAGACGATAACTTATACTGTCAAAAATACGATTGTTGTGAAAATAAATTTTTCTGCGCAAACGATTTTTATTTCTTGCAGCGAAACAAAATCTTCTAAAAAACGTGCGAACTGCTTCTGTATACTTCAAAATTTTTATTCAAGTTATTTTATTTAACCACTTTTTATCTCTTAATTTTTTTAATGAACTTTTGAAGAAAAACTCATGCTTTTTAATGACACAAAAATAGGAAGGCAAGCGTCTTTCCTCATAATTGGTCAAAGTTTGAATCAAAATTGAATGTACTCTCAGTTTTGGGAGTCACAGTAGCAATTTACAGATCTTATCCATCCTTTTGCCCTTTGGTCCCTTTTTTTTTCATTTTTATTTACTAGTGACCTTTGTTGTATTTTAAAATTCTTTGAATATCTTTTATTTGCTGACGATTTAAAATTGTTTGGATATGATTTAGATGCTGCTCTTTTGCAAATTGATCTTAATAATTTGTTTTAGTAGTGCAAAGTTAACATATTATTTTTAAATATTGAGAAGAGTAGCATGCTTAGTTATACTCGAAAATATTACTCTTTGATTTACTACTATCAAATCAATAATTTATTCATTAAGATTTTTTTGTGATATCGGTGTTACTTTTGACATAAAATTTGATTTTTCTCAACATATTGATAACATGATGTTAGGAGCATACAAAAACTTGGATTCCTCTAACGCAAAACTAAACAATTCACTAATGAACTGGCTTTTAAAGATCCTATATTTTAGTTTTGTTCGATCTAAACTTGAATATTTTAGTATTATTTGGAATCCCTACTATACAAATAAAATCGAAATTCTTGAACGAGTGCCAAATAAATTCATGCTTTATTTGTTCAACTAGCAGTACGCGCACGGCGTTGCCTGTGGAATCAGGACTTCAACTAAATGAAAAAAAATGCCCACAATGACACGAAAAGGTTTTGAAAACGAAATCAAAACAGAAGATGCACATTATTGATTTTCCCGCTTATTTTTCTTCACGATAATAACATTTGAGCTGTAGGAAAACAGTACAGAGTGCGTTAATCCAAAACAATATTTAAAAATTGCAACGTGAAAATCAGTATTAAACAGCAAACAAAATGCGGAACATAAACAACATGTGTTTTTTTAACAAACTTTTATTCTTGACTATCAATAAGTTCATAAAACAAACAAATCAAAAGTATAAAAATATAAATCAAAACGCGATCCATCTAGATTAAAAAATGGTCTACCATGAACTTAAAGTGTAAGGCGAAATTGATCAGAGAATAACACACCAGAGCCCGTACTAAGAAAAAAATAACCAAAAGTAGAAAAAGCCTTTTTCCTAACCTGTTTAAAAGGGTGTAATAGTTCATTCAGACTAAAGCAATAAAAGTAATTCAGCATATTCCGTATTTATCCTCGTTCATGGCAGGATGTCAAATAAAGTCATCGCTTTAATTTTTTCCGGAAGATGGCGCACACTTCGATGGAACGGGATTTCCGTAAAATAGTCTTCCTTCGAAAAAAACATCTCTGACCCCATCAACTAAAAAAATAATTCAAAATCGACTTAAAATGGTATTTTAACCGTTCTTGTTTCAAATGGAATTGAAAGGTTTAATTTATTACCTCAAAACATTTCAAATAGATAACAAAATTAGAACGAGAGATGGAGTCATTTGATTTGAAATCTTAAAATTTCATGAGAAAACTGATTATTATTTAAAAATTTCTCAAAATTCAAGAAATTATGTTAGACTTTCAAAACAAACGTTATTAAAACGATAACTGTTTGCTCTATTCGTTGGAGCATCGATTTTTTTCCCGATCATTATTTCTCATGGATCGACAAAAAACGTGCGAAAAATCACCCCAAAAAAATATTCAATAAAAAATTTCTAGATTAAATTTTAAAATTCCGGCTTCGAGTTACATTGAGTCACCATTACGACTACCTGTGTGAAAAATTTCGTGGCTGTAAGTGCGATAGATTCGTCTGGACATCGCAAGCACACACACACACATGCAAACATTGACTTTTACAAGTATAGACAAGAATAATAATTTTTATTTACAGGATGTATCTTCTTCTTATACATGTAGTATTTTTCACATTCCCATTTTGAAATCAAGACCAGATCTTTCTAGTGTTCTATTTTTTCACAAAGTCAACAATAATGTGATTGATTGTAATAACTTACTTAGCAATTTAAATTTTGTGAAACCTGACAGAAATTTTAGGGTCAACAGCTATTTCCTGATGCGCTTATGAAATTTAATTATGTATGTGAATTCTCATTATATAAATCTTATAAAATTTTTAACAAGTTATCTGAGGATCTTGATATTTTTAATACATCATTTGGTGCTTTTAAGATTAAATGTTTACGACATTAAATTCCTAGTGTGTTTTTAATAATTTTGTGATTGTGTGTATTCAATTTTTTAGGTTTATTGTCTTCAATTTTTTTAAAATCCTTAATTCCTTTTTTGTTGTTAAGATAACTGTATACAACTTTTAAAATCCTAGTGTGTCTTTTAATTTTTTTGTGATTGTGTGCATTTAACTTTTAAATTTTTTATGGGTTTGTAAAATTTTGTATGGTGTTTTTTTTTAGTATTTAGAACTTTTATATTCTTACCATGTTTTTAATGTTTTTATGACGATTGTACGAAACTTTCAGTCACTGATTACAGCTTTTTTTGCGTGTGTTTGTTGTTCATTTTGAGTTTGCACACTGTAATTGGACTTTTAGCCGTAATGTTCTCTATTCTTTTAAATAAATAAATAAATATTTTTATATAAAAATAGCTTTGCATCATGCATGTCGAAATTCAAAGATCGTATCTAGCCTTTAAAGATTTTTGAAATTCAAAAGAACTTTGTAATGCTCTGTAATAAGTTCCTGGTAATTTTTTCTTTGTTAGT
>BGPR01028704.1:6091-18947 GCA_013235015.1 Araneus ventricosus | reverse complement strand
TCACATGTTGTACTCACGTGCTGTTGCGGTCAGAAGAAAAGTTAAGGAACAATCTGATGGTCTGAAGAAAATTCTACATCGCTTACTTCTAATTGTTGTGAGGTCCTTAAGTATAACTTCTAAAAATCGGAAGTTATTTCTTCTCGATTTTCTCAAGTATAATATGCAGTGGCGGCTCGTCCATTAGGGCTGCAGCACCCCCCTGAAATTAATTTTTAAACTTGTATTTATCGTTTGTAATCTTATTGGATTACTTTTCCACTCTCAGAGTTCAATGACTTACAAAAATGCAAAAAAAGTAATAAAAAAATTGAAAAAAGGCATAAAATGAATCCAAACGAAGAGAGACGCAGGTCTTAGCTGCAAAATAATCTCACCCCCCAATATCCTTTCACTGAGCAGAAACTCCGGAGTGAAAAATCAACTCTTTCTTCCTTTAGCTTAGACGGGCTATGGGCTGCAAGTCAGCACAGCTCTGGCTGGCACGGAGCCAACTGATTGAAAGAAGGATGCTCTTTTGAATATATTTTTCTTTTTTTTCCTCACTCTCACACAAGTTGCAATCTCATTGGCTGTTTATGAGTTTCGGTTCGTGTTGCGACGACAGATTAAAGCAAATAATACTCTTCTAAAACTTTCAAATTTTTAGAGAATTTCAATAAAAAATGTATTTAGTATGTTTTAGCTTAAAAATAAAGTTTCTGTATATGAGTTATTTGATATTCATTTTTGAAAGAGTATTATCGATTGACCTGGGCAAGAAGGGATTATTTATATTATTATTATTATTTTTTCGTCAAAGGAATCGTCACATCAACATTCGCTTTAATTTTTGTTAGTAAAACTAATAGAAAATGTCATATGCTGGTTATCTGCTTTGTTTCAATGCGGGAAATTTCACATCTGGATTTGGAATTTAAAAAATTGGCGTACTTGGAGATGAAGTAGCTTTTAAAATTGTATTCTCTTGATAAACATTTTTTTGCAGCACTCCTCGTTTCTGAGCTCACGGGCCGCCACTGATAATATGGTTTATATGAAGAAGTCGAGTCTTTGCATTGTAAAGAAAGTAGAGTTTGTCAAATACACATTTTTATTGATTTTCAGATTATTTTTGATTGTTAATGAGTTATTCGATAAAATAACTGCAATTGTATTGCATCGTATAAAAATCTGTTTAAATCAACAGCGGTTGGTTTGATCTCTTTAATTGTGTTCGTCATTGTATACACAGGGTGTCCATTGTACTCGATGCCCAATAATTAATTTCTAAGCGGTTAGAGATAGGCATATTTTACCAGGAAAATTCTGTAAGTGATGTAAAGAATTATATTTTATATTGTTCCAATCAATGCATGTACTGCTGAAAAAATTACGAAATCCTAATCATTATACAGTCCCTCGGTACTGTGAGTCATATTTATTATACAGGGTTCCCACATATATCAGTTACACCCCCTTTTAACTTCTAAACGGTGACAGCTTCGGCCATAACGTTGGTGTCTAGGTATAGTAAAAAGGCTATGCGCTACTCGATGAGTAGACAAAGAAATGTTCGCACAATTATATTGTAACCACTTATATCCGTTACCATCCTTTTAACTTCTAAACGGTATTAGAGCTTCCATTGTAACGTTGGTGTCTGGAATTTATAGTAAAAGGCTTATGCGCTATACTCCAGAGTAGACAAGGAAATGTTCAATTATATTGTAACCACTTATATCAATTTACCATCCCCTTTTAACTTCCTGACGACTGTAAGATTGGGCCACATAAGGTTGGTTATTAGATGAGTAAAAGGCTGCAGGTAAGGACGATATGAAAGTAATGAGAAATGTTCACGCAATTATATTGTAACTTCACTTATATCCGTTACTATCCTTTTAACTAAACGGTGACAACTTCATTGTAACGTTGGTGTCTAGAACAACAAAAGTATGCGCTATCTCGATGAGTGAACAAAATGTTGCACAATTATATTTGTACTTAGCATATCCGTTTTCTGCATCCTTTTAACTGTTGAAGTGAAAAACGAAAGCAGATACATAAAGGTTGGTGTCTAGATATAGTAAAAGGCTATGCGCTACTCGATGGGACGACAAAGTAATGTTCGCACCAATTTATATTGCTTAACCACTTATATCCGTTACCTTTTAACTGAAACAGTGACAGGCCATAAGGTTGGTGTCGGGTATGAATCAAAAAATTTATGCGCTACTGGATGGAAGACGACAAAGTAATGTTCGCACAATTGAAGTTTAACCGACATAACCGTTACTATCACTTTTAACTTCCTAAACCGGTTGACAGCTTGGGCATAAAGTTGCTGTCTAGGTAAAAGGTATACGCCTCGTCGGATTACGACAAAGTAATGTTCACTGATTGCCATATTGTAACCACTGCCTCCGTTACTATCGCGCTTCTAAACTGGTGGCAACTGGGCCATAAAGTTATCTAGGTACTAAAAGGCTATGCGCTACTCAATGAGATGACAAAGTAATGTTGCACAATTGTAACCGCACTTATATCGTTACTATCGCTTTAACTTCTAACGTCGGTAGAGCTGGCCATAAGGTTGTTGTCTAAGGTATACTAAAAAGGCTATGAGCTACGGATGGGACGACAAAGAGTAATGTTCGCACGTGTAGGTGTAACCACCCTTATTCCGTTATATTCTTTTAACTTCTAAACAGTGACATTATGCATAAGTTGGTGTCGTAGTAGTAAAGGTCATGCGCTACTCGTTGAGACGACAAAGAATTTCCACAATTGTAGCCATTAACCACTTATATCACGTTATTATTCTTTTAACTCAAACGGTGACAGCTTCTGCAAAGTTGATGTGAGGTATACTAAAAAGAGCTGAGGTACTGGATGGCAGGACACCAGTAATTCACTGAATTATATTGTAACCAATTTATATACCGTTCTCTATCCTTTAACTCTAAATGGTGACAAGCTAGGCCCGATAAATGGTGGTGTCCAGGTATGCAAAAACTATTTGCTACTAGGATTAGGACGAAGTAATGTTCATCATTGTAGATTACGCCACTTATATCCCGTTACTATACTTTTAACTTCTAAACGTGGTGACAGCTTGGGCCGATCAAAGTTGGTATCGGATTTATACTAAAAAGGCCTTATACGCTCACTGGATGAGACGAACGCAAAGAATGTTCTTTACAATATATTAGCAACTAGATTAAATAAATTAATTTTTAAATCTAGAGTCTTTCTTCATTCGTGTCAAGAGTCAATTTTTTGTTACTGTTTCAGATAGGCTGGCTTCATGTTATCTAGGAGATATTTGCACTGCTGGGGTGTTTATTTCTTTATAACTCCTAGCTGTTGAATGATTATGTGTGGAGATATAAAAAAATTTTACCAATGTACAGGACCAATAAATCTAGCATAACATTTTGAGTAGAATGATAAAACCTTGATATAGTAAAAATCTAAATATCATGAAAACAGAATCACAGCGTAAATATTGCAATGTGTAGAAACAATAAATTCATTGGCTATGTCTGTATTGATCAATATGTAATATGTCATTACTTTTGTAACATTAACGTAAAGGAATCTACCTTTGCCTTCCAGCTTGCCGAAATGGTTTTTTTTTAATTGTAGAAATCGGGTTAAATATACTACTAGTGAAACTAGCGTAACTGAACTAATAATTTGTTTTAATTTTATACATAAAATGCTAAGCATAATGGATTGAATAGAAAAAAATATAGAGAATAAAAATGTATGCATAAATTACTTAATATAAAAAATAAACATTCTTATAACATCTAAATGACCCAGGTAGTATACCATTAAATATACCTCCCACCAGCTAGAAACCACTGTTATGTAATAATCATTGCCCAATTTTTATTTTTATTTTTTTCAGCAAACAGTTGACGTACCTTGAGAATGATTTGTGTGTAAAATCCTCCGTACTTTCCCTTTCATTTCTTCATTCATCCCCCCCCCCCCCTAGCTTTTACTTTCTCTCTCTGGAGCGGAAGAAGAGGAACTAGGTGGAAGGAAAGAAAAAGAAGAGAGGAGTTCGTGAAATGGACACGTAACATTGCCCCGCAATCTGGGGCACGAGGAAGTAGATATCGGGGCCCCCAGGGCAAGCGTTCTCTTTCGCGTTTTTTTCTTGTTGCAATGCGGTGATACGTTGGGGATTGCATACTTGGTGAAAATGATGAGAAAAGGTCTGTGAAGGAATGCTTTTGGTAATCCGGACAACGAAATGGCGATTTTAAAGAAAGGATTTTTATTTCCAGGATCTGTAATGAAACGATTAAAAAGCGTTTGATAATGTCGTAGCTATGAAGTATAAAGCAATATTTTTGGTCTGTTCAAAATTGCCGAAATTAAGAAGTAATAATCTAAATGCATTTAATCTAAAATGAATCGAAACACTAAGAGGATTTAGTTAAAGTGACGCATTAGCCAAAAAATTGTCAAAATAGCAATTTTGATTTTATTGGTTTATTTCGTTGCTCTTATAGTTCTACTTATTGTACCAAAATTTCAAATATGTGCCTTTAAGATTTAGGATTATAAAGATATGTAGACTTTTATTTACGATTACAGTAGGACCCCGGTAATCCGGACGAATTCAGGCACATGGACGTCCGGATTAGCGAGGTTTTTAAAAAATAACGTAAAACACTTTTTTCAAAAATTGAATGTATAGGTACTATGGTATATTTATATGAACTAACATTGTATGGATAAATTGAATGAACATGATATGTACATACACAATTACTACATATGCAAGTGAATGAACATAATCAGTGTCCAAAAAAGTCAGTGATTTTTCTTTGCGCGGCCGTTCCAATTTTTAATTCAAATGCGAGGTCTCTTAAACGTATGAGGAGCATAATTTCGTGTGCTTCAAAATTTTGCTCTTCAGCCCATTGTAATGAAGTGCTGAGTGCCGCCCCAGCCTCAGAGTGAGAAATTTTGATGGGGTTTATAGGGATGACGTCGTCTTCATCATCATCTTCTGCTGCTACCGTCCTGAAAATTTCGTCGTCTGTTAAAATTTTATTTCGCGCCAAACTGTCGTCAGCCTCAGCAGCCCACTGGAGGACTTCAGTATTAGGCATCGGGTTCGTGTTTTGTAATTGGTTAATGAGTGATGGAATCTGAATTTCTTCAGTTTGCACATTTTCTTCAACTTCAGAATCAATAAAATTGGGAAGCAAATTTTTCCACGACTTGTTGATCACCAATGTAGCACAGATTCCCAACAGTTAGCAAGACTGAACACGACATCTTTTAAATTTAGATTTGTCTGTGTTTTTTCCAAGTTTTCATTGTGCAGAGGATCATTGAGAATCGTCGTAAGAAGCAACTTGCGACATCCCAGCTTGATATTTTGAATAACATTCTGATTCATGGGTTGGATCAGCGCAGGATTCGGGTTTGCATCATTCTCCATGGACCGTCCGGATTACCAGGGTTCTACTGTACTAATGAAAAACATTCGCAAATGACAACTTTAAAGTATCCGAACACGTCGAAAAGTCGATTTTCGGCCAAAATTCCATTTTTTAAAAATTTTTTGATGTTTTGGATAGTTCATTCATTTACCTTTCTAAAACATATTTACTTTTGTCGGTACGTTAATTAGAAGATGAGATATTAATTGTTTTATAACAAACCGAAAACCGGAAGTGGGCGTTTAATTAACCGGAAATTGTCATTTAAAGGGTCAGAAACCTGTCAAAAATTCTTTTAAACTGCATTTTTTCAAGTGAATATAATGCTAGCATATTTTTAGGAATTTTTTTTAAAGTTTAGATACTTAATTTAAGCGCGTGGCAAAAGTAAAATTTGATTTTTCTCAAAACTAGATTTTATGCATAATTTTCACACTTCAAACATGATAACTCGAAATATTATCATTCGATTGTTTTGAAATTTTGTGAACACTTTCTTCAAATGTTTCTCTAGTTAATGTGCTAGAATAATGCGTATTGTAATGATATTTTTTTAATTATGGTCTTTTATGTGAAAACTCACATAAAAAATTTGCTAAAAATCTTATAATGATTATTCGATTAGCTCTAAAATTTTTATTTACCAAAAGAATGTTAAGATTCTAGTACAAGCACTAATCCATAGTATGTAGTTTATTTTAGTATTAGTTTTATTTGAATTATTACAAAAGTTTGACCTCTAGCATGTTTGAAGTTTTTGAAAATTTTCCCTGAAAAACAGCACAAATTTAGGGGTTTCTTTTTTTTTTTTTTTTTTTTTTAAAAATTAATTATATTTTAAAATAAAAAATAATACTCTATTATTAATCTTTATAAAGTTCAAATCTAGAAACATATTATGGTGTTTCTATATAACAATTTTTAAAAAAATTGCTCCGAACATGTTCGGACATTTTTTCTCCACGTCGAACTTTTCTGTACTTTCATGTTTTCGAAATGCTAACGCTTTTTTCCTTTTTAAGATAGAGATTTCAAATTTTTGTAAACGTTTGTCGTTATGCATAGGATAAAAATGTGCATGCAATAAGCATTCAGTTGCTTAGTTTTTTTTGCATGCAAGATATAAAATGAAGTACCGCTAAATTTTCTCATTTTTCTCCATATGATTCAGTAAAATAAATATCTATATATAAACGAATATGCGTTACACTTTAAAATCGAAGCACAGTTTTGTGTAATATATTTCAGTGAGTCTACGAATAAAATTTGAAGCAAAAATATTCACACTTGAAAAACGAATAGGGATTTTTAAAAATTGAATTTTTCTTTAAAAATTTAGTTTTTAACTAAACATGCAGGTCAAAATAGATTTTTTCTCTTCAAGATGACTTTATATGATTGTTGAGTCTCAATACTATCAAAACTTTTTCAATAATACATTAAATAAAAAAATTGTTGAGAAGGTAATGCGTTCCCTTCAAATGGGAAATAAATGAAATTTAACAAAACTATCGTTAAGAGGCAGAGTTAATTTAGGTACTTACGTATTACCGCCACCGAAGCTACAGATTGGCGGTAATGCGCCAATAAAGAGCAATCTTGTTTACAAAAACCGCCAAATTGGCAGCACTTAAAAACCGCCAAATCTGTAGCTGCGGTGGCTTTGGAGGCACTTAAAAACCGCCAAATTGGCGTTAATACGTAAGTACAAAAACCGCCAAATCTGTAGCTGCGGTGGCTTTGGAGGTACTTAAAAACCGCCAAATTGGCGCCACTTAAAAACCGCCAAATTGGCGTTAATACGTAAGTACAAAAACCGCCAAATTGGCGGCACTTAAAAACCGCCTACTCTGTAGCTGCGGTGGCTTTGGAGGTACAGTGATACCTCGAGATACGAGTTTAATTCGTTCCGTAACCTTGCTCGTATGTCAATTTGCTCGTATCTCAAAGCAATTTTCCCCATTGAAATTAATTGAAATTATGTTAATCCGTTCCAGCCCCAAAAATGCTACCCCTAATTGTTTTTGTTACGTGTTTTTGAATAAGAAAAATGTATTTATAAATGGCAAATATTGTATAAAAACATAATAAAAGAGAATGTAAAGCAAAAATAAAAAATGGTTTTATAAAGTGTACATACAAATGTATTTGTATTTTGGTCACATAAATGTAAGCCCTGTTTCGTCACAGTTGAAGACTTGCTGGGGGATGTATCCATTAGCTTCTATCAGTTTGGAAAAAGTTTTGAGATAATCCTCAGCTGCCTTCACATCCGAACTTGCTGCCTCACCATGCCTGACAACGGAGTGAATGCCGGTCCTTTTTCTAAAGTTGTCAAACCAGCCTCGACTGGCTTTAAACGAGTCTTCCGATGCCTCGTCCGTGGAAGTGCGCGGGGTCTGATTCAGCAAATCACCGTAAATCGCTCGTGCCTTCTCGCATATGATGCCCTGTGTTAAGGTATCGCCTTTAAGCTGCTTCTCCGTCACCCAAACCATCAGCAGTTTCTCCATCTTTTCATGGAGAGAGCTCCGGAGCTTAAAAATTATTGTAACGCCCTTAGCTGGCGTTATACCCTTTATCGACTCCTTCTGTTTAAGCACAGTGCATATCGTTGAAGTACTACGCCCGTACTGCCTCGCCAAGTCAGCTACTCTCACACCTTGCTCATTTTTTTCTATGATTTCATGCTTTAATTCAATAGACATCATCTTCTTCTGAGCACTGACCTTTCCACTCACTTTCTTCGGACCCATGGTTATAGAAAGGAATGTGATAAAGTAGTACGTAAATGCACAAAAAGCGCAAAGCCCTAGAAAAACTTAGCAAAGATCCTTCGACAGCGAGGTAAACAAGCACACTGGGGGAATACGTGGGATAATGCACGAGGCGCAGGCACAGTAAACTGGGTGGGCCGTGTGCAGTGTCGCAAGAGCTGGCTGTTCCTCGTATCTCAAATGTCGCTCGTATTTCAAAACAAAATTTCGCTGCTCGACAGCGCTCGTATCTCAAATAACTCGTATGTCAGGGCACTCGTATCTCGAGGTACCACTGTGTACTTAAAAACCGCTAAATTGGCACCACTTAAAAACCGCCAAATAGGCATTAATACGTAAGTACAAAAACCGCCAAATTGGCGTTAATACGTAAGTACAAAAACCGCCAAATTGGCGGCACTTAAAAACCGCCAGATCTGTAGCTTCGGTGGCGTTAATACGTAAGTATCTTAATTTAAAAGTTTTGTTTAAGTTATGCACTTTTCCCACCAAATCTATTACAGGAATATGAATTGCATTGTTAGACATCGTCATTTAACAAGCAACACCGCCTATCTCAATTTTTTGAAATTTCAAACAAGAAAAAATGCTCATTTTTGCAACCAACAACCGAGTACTTCTGAATTATTTTAACATCTGATAGGAACGAAAGTTTCTACTAGATGTTAAAAAAAATTGAGAAATCTTCGTTACTGGTTGCGAAAAATTGAGCATTTTTTTCCTGTTTGAAATTTCAAAAAATTGGGATAGGCGGTGTTGCTGGTTAAGCAACGGCATTCAGATTTCTTCCTAATACGTATATAAAGGATAAAAATAAAAGTGAGAATGCATTTTAAAAAACTTGCTTTTTTCATAACTAAAATGTATAAAATATTTTTTATCATAAATAAATTCGGAGGTCAACTCAAAATTCGTAGAAGCGTGAGGAGCTGATATAAATATTCCAAGTAAATTGAAATTTCAATCATATCCATAATAGGGGAGAGCAACCGAGTTTGGACCTTCGCCAGATTGAACCGGGATCATAACTTTAATTCTATTAAATATTTGAGCCATAAAATAGACAAGTTATGTTGTAACGATGTCCAGATTGGACCTTCGCCAGACTGAACCGGGATCGTAACTTTAATTGTATTAAATATTTGAGCCATAAAATAGACAAGTTATGTTGTAACGATGTCCAGATTGGACCTTCGCCAGACTGAACCGGGATCGTAACTTTAATTCTATTAAATATTTGAGCCATAAAAACAGCTAGTTATTTGGAAAAATGTAAATGTGGTGTATCATTTTTAGGAGAAACCGCTACGTCATTAAGGTTAACAAATTTTAAGATTTAGGTATGAGCCTTTTCTTGTATATTTCATAAAAAGTTAAAAAGGGACAAACGACTGTTAAATTTCGAAAATTTTCGATTTTATAACAAAAATATATATTATTTCTCAGTCTTTTTTGAACAAGTTAAAACAATCCGCGTTAAAGAATTCCAATAATTATGAAATTATGAAGGAATATGTTACAGCTGTTCAACGTAAACATTGAAAAGTGCCATATCTTTAAGGTGTTATATCTCAAAATATGTTTTTTTGATATTGCGCGCACAATATCTCAAGAACTATTGAATATTTTTGCAAAAAATTTTTACTGAATATCTATTACGCTCTGTTCTACAAATCGAACCACAATTTTTGTACATTTTCTCGCCAAAGAAGTTTTGTGGGGGGATAGAATCGTTGCAATTTTAACTATTTTTAACACTTTATTTTAAATTGGTATGTAAAATAGAAATTACATTTAAATGTTAATAAATTGTGGTTCAATTTCTTAAACAGACTATGTGGATTACTTAGATACCAAAATATTGTGTTTAGACCAATATTTTATAGGTAATCATGCGCGCAAGGTGACTATCTCATTTTCTCTCTAAAAATTATACCCATATTTATTACTCTCTCAGATAAATACATACCAATATAAAGGTTTGAAAATGTGTGTACTATAAAAGAAAGAACAGATATTTTTCTAGGAAAAAAGTGAGTTTGTGAATTGCATCGTTTCAGAGCAATGTATCGAATTCGACAATTTCCCATCCATTTCTTCGAGTTTTAAGAGTCGTTTGTACCCTTAATTATGTTGTTCTAAATATGAATAAAGTCCAAAAAACAATTCTGCTACTAGTTTTTTTATTAAAATTACTTCTCTCTTTATGCATTAAAAATGTTCAGGATGTCGAAATTCAGCAACTTTCCCTAACATTTTATTTCTAATGAATGCTTAAGAATTTCCCATCTTTCAATATTCATTGTGGCTTAATTTCATTCTCTTATTGTTTTCAACTCTTCGTGATTTAACGATTTTTGTTATGACATCCAGATTTGTGATAAAAAAATATAACTTTCTACTTTTTAATGCAATAAAAAAGGCTTTTGCTTTAAAACTTTTTTTAGCCTTTTATATATTTCGTAATTCATTATAATTATATCGAATCTTATTAACTGATTATTCACAATTTCACTACCAAACGTCACTCCTCATATGAAATCAAATTAAAACAAAATTTACAGATTAATTGCTGATAAAGTTCTGAAAATATTACAATATTATACTGTCATGGGGAACACTCAGCAAGTGAGTGAAATATCGATTAGAAAATTCCATCTCTTAAGATGAAAGATATAAAGATTAAATAAAAGTGGGTAAAAACTTATTAATTTTTTTCATACTCATTCACTTTCAACATCCTTTGATTTCATGATTTTTTTCCTTTTGTCATCGCACTTTCTAACCAACTCTATCGTATTAAAACAGACCATCATTTCGATTTTATTCCAGATATTGAAAGGAGCTTAGGTTTCCTTAGTCTCAGCTTTGATGTCGATGTATCATGGGTTCGAAACCCGATTCAACTGAAACTGCTCCTTATATGTGGGCCTGGTACCCGTTTAGTCCATTGTCAGAAGTGAAGTTTTCTTATGTTGGTGTGGTGTAGAAGTTTGGGCAGCTGACGCGTTATCCTAGTCATCTCTCGTAACTTCAAAACGAGTTTAACCTCGAGATACTGATGTTTGTCTGAAATTATAGAACAGCATCAATTTTAGGCGGAAAGACTGTTTATCTACATGCCCGTGCCAGCGTAAAAACTATAATTCAAAAATGCTACAAATCTAGATGAATGGAATTTCTCATGAAGAAAATTGTAGATTTGTATCAAAGTTTGGATAAAATCGGTCAATCTCCGGTGTGAAGGTGAATGTATTCTCAAAAATGCAGCAAGAATGCATGAAAATTGGTATATGGTCTGAACCCATTATTGTAAATACTAGAAAATTAACCGTCGTGGTATGACGGGTGCAAATTACCTCTTCATTCGAGAGATTTCCCGTCAAATTTGACGTGTTTAAATAGATATATATGCGAGAGAAACGTTTAACATTGATTGAGAACAAATAAAATAAACATATGTTTTATGACAGGAAATATTTCTTATTCATATATTTCTTTATTCAAAACACCTCTTGGTGAACAACATTCCGTGTGAAGTATTTTTCGTTGTTTAAAAATCTTCCTTGTATTTCAAATGTCTAATCAAAACAAAGCACTTATCCGCTTGTCAAACGTTGCCAAAAAATATTATCAAATTATATCATCACGATTGCAATAAATAATCAGATGCATCGTGGCGTTCAAGGTACAACACGCGCATGATATACCACTGACGTAATTTACTACTTTCTATTAAAAAACGGAAATTAATTCGAAATATATGATTAATATAATTTAAAATTTCTCCGGAACTATTGATCATAGCGAAATAAATTTTATATCAATCGATAGAAAATTTTATTTCACTATTTTATAGATATTAAATTTGAAATTACTGAAATTTAGGTGCCACAATGAAATAATGCTGCTTAACGTCTCGCGGTGCTATGGCGGGAATTTTATTGCTTGTGACGTTAGAGTGAGAGACAGATCTGGGCTATTATATTAGTAATACTTGTCAGATATTGAATTGAATCGTTCAAAAGGAAAAGGTCCGAATTGAAAACTCTGGAAATAAAAGAGAAATTCGAGGGTAGAACATTTCCGTTGGTTCTAAAATACTTTAAAAAAAGTGGGTTTAAAGATAAAAGTATTATCCGGGTAAAAAGAAAACTGCTAACTATAATTATGAATGTAACTCTAGTTAAAAAAGCTAACTCTAGTAATTTTGGATTTCGAAGGGTAATTTTGCATCTAGCTGACGAATAAAGCTTTCTTTATTTCCAGAAAGGCAAAGTTATTGCGCAAGATCCGTCAATATTATTCTTGGGAGAAAAGTATGAACAGAAACGCTCTTTCTTGAGACATCCCACAAATTATCATTTATCTTTAAATATAGAGGGCATTGCCAAATAACTCATTAAATCTTTTCATCATAGCAAGCGAAGAAAATCAAAGATGAAATGCTGACTATATTTCACTGGAAATATTATGGATTTCGAAGGGTATTTTTGCATCTAACTGATGAATAAAGCTTTCTTTATTTCCAGAAAAGCAAAGTTATTGCGCAAGATCCATCAATATTATTCTTGGGAGAAAAGTATGAACAGAAACGCTCTTTCTTGAGACATCCCACAAATTATC
>BGPR01028703.1:0-19788 GCA_013235015.1 Araneus ventricosus | reverse complement strand
ACTTAAAAAACAGTTGTGGGTGTCCTTTTTAGAAATTGTCGGTAAAAATTCTGATTCACACGCATTTTTGCAGCTGTGCTCAGTAGTAAAAAAAAAAAACCTTTGACCCTTTTGGGGCGCAGTTTAATTCTGGGACCTCCAGGCAAGCCGTCCCTTTGAGGTAAAAACACCGCATTGAGAAAAATTCATTTTGGAATTTCTTTTTGGCTCTATTCCTGACAGAAATATGGGACGTTTCTACCCAAAAATTGCAGTTCAGTATTCCCTTCTGAAATTTATGGCGAGGGAGCGCATCTACTCCTTCGACCCTTGACCCTGTGCATTTCGGAGCGGGAGCTCTGTTCAATTCTTGTCAACACTTCTTAATTTTTTTTTTCGTTAGAGAAAGTCAAAATCTTGTATACCACGTGGTTTTTGGGGGCGTGATTAATCTAAGGGGTTGCTTGATTTTAAAAACTTTTAACCAATGAGGTCTTAATAAGTTGGCTACTTTGCGTAAATGCCATCGCCAATAAAAATTTAAAAAAGGGTGTTTGGGGGTTCTTTAGACACAGAGACAGAGGGAGAGAGAGAGACAGACAGGCACTGGCAGATAGAGGGAGAGCTTAAAAATTTTCTCTGAACTGGACTTTGAAAAATTTAGAAAAGGATGATTTAGAAAAATTTAGATGGAGACGATTAAGAAAGAAATAGATGGGGTTGCGTGAGCGAAATGGAAATGCGAAGAAGAGCGTCTTCCGAAGCGTATTAGAGTTATAAGCCCTCAGAGATAGCCAGTGAACTTGGTGGCGACCAGGAGATCCCCTGCTCTCAGCGCAGAAGCATTCGGCGAATTTCCGGTCAAAGAATAACCAATAAACCCGTCAAATAAAATGTCGCAGGGCCCCATTGTGATGGAAAAAGAGTCTACCTATTGCTAGGAGCCCGGAGAAAATCCGTTACTCGTGGTCTTAATTATTACGTGGGATTGTCAAATGGATCAGTGGCGAGCACCGGCAAAAAGTGTCCAGAGGCCCCGTCAAACAAACAATGCCGTCTTCAACGTGTTTTTTTCCACCCAGTCCGGGGCAATAAACATATATTTTGCTGTCTATTCGCTGAACTATGAACTCCATCATTGCTGATTGTTCGCCATCCAACTTACCGACGAGAAGAGGCCATGTATAAAACTTTCCAGCGGCCATCAACAATTAAAGATAAGTGTTATAATTAAAAATTTTTGTACTGTTTAAAAGATCGAGATTTTGGATTCTAAATGGGGAATTTTGCTTAGCCTGAATTTGTGTATTTTCCTTTTAACATGCAGGTTTAACTATACTTGATAGGCATGAAATAATAATTATTTTGTTAAATAATATGAAGTTTTAGGCAGGTTCTAACTTTTCAGCATGAAGTAAAATTAACTTGCAAATAATGTAATGTAAAGTTATTTACATGAAAATTATAAAGATCATAAAAGGGTAAAGTGTTATATATTAAGTTGCAATATTTTGCATTTTAGAACAAAATTATTTATGTGTTATAAATATGTATATCATAGATTTCAAAATTAGTGTTAAATTGAATGCGAAAAGAATCCATAGCTGTTTAAATTAAATGAAATTTAGAGAGTATCTAAGACATTACTAAAAGGTTATAGTTAAAAATTTATATTATATGCTGTTTTGAAATTTCAATTATATTGATTGTCTAAGCAAATCCATAGAAGTTTTGTTATAATTTTCTTATATAGAACATCTAAGTATTTATAAAGTGTTATTCCTTTTTTTTGAAATGTTCTGACATCAGTAAATGTGCATCCTTGCTACAAAGAATCAAAATGCATGATGTTTAAAAGGAGATATTTCTATTAATATAAAATAACAATTAAAGTTTTAATTTAGAGATGGCCATTCTTAAAATCCTAGAATGATAAGTTTAATATTTAAAAATTTTGAATAGGCTGTAGGGTAAAAATTTGGAATCATAAATGAACATTAATTAAAAATCTGTCTGAGAAAGGGTCAACCCTAATACTGATGACTTATTTTAAAGATTGTTATGGATGTCAAGTTTTAAAAATTCTTGTATGTGTGTCAATAATATATGTGTATTTATGTGAAAAAGGTAACTTAATAAATTAATTAGGTTTAAAATTTGGCTTTGTTTTCCTTGTCAATGTGTAAGCACTGAGAAAGTATGTGTCAGGGTTATATTGCGGGTTTTAGATTTTTTTTTCTAAAACATAACACAACGCTTTGGGTTAATCACTTTTCTAATTTATATTTTGGTAAATATGAATGTTATTAAAGGATATTTGAGATAGAAGCTAAGTTGAAAATGCATCTTATGCCTGTTGCTAAAATTTCATTAAGTGATGATGTTGAACAGTAGATGAGAATTTGTTTGATATTAATTGATGTTAGGGTTATGAGATTTTAAGATTACTGATTTGTATGATGTTCATATTGAGATTAAATAGCAGTAAATTTTGAACTAATTAAGCAACAGGTGTAGTTACATTCTAAATTACTGAAACTTCTAGTTTTTAAATGAGTAATTGATATAATAGAGATTCTTAATATCCTTAATCTAATAATTTGTTTAGTAATACTTGAATGCTTTTGAGTCAAACAAAGGATCTCTAGAAATTTCTAATTTGGTTATGCTTATGAGTTTGAGGAATTGAGAATTACCACTTTGAGTTATTGTTGTGGAGTATATGATTTTGGATATAGAATAGATGTAAACAAACAATCTATTGATTCTTCTAAAACAGTAAACAAAATCAAATTCAAAATCAAAACTTCACTATAATTATATTTGTATGCATTTTCGTAAACATAACACAAAAACACAAATATTGGGGGTTTTTGCTTATAACATGCAGAGTTTTCCATCAAATTGTACGAAACTTACAGAATATTTGACAATATATAAAAGAAGCACTGTATTAAAATTTGAATTAAAAATTTCAATATTACAGGAAATATCAGCATTTGTAGTAAAGAATTTTTTACTCCGCATGCGTGAGACTTGGAATAGTTTTTCTTTCTCGGCTTCAAAGCCAGATATATAGGGCAACTTATATAAAAATACCAGTTCAATACCGTTAGTATTCAGAAAAATATCGGCGTTGCAATAAGGTGAATTTCGATACACTCTAAGAGAAGCTAAATCATGAGGGTTCTTGCACTATCCTGAATGCTCACGTATACTTATAAATTAAATACATAATTTAAATTGCAGTTCGACGATTACTATTCGAAGATTCAAGTATAAAAAATAGAGTTTGTGCAAGAACCGTCATCATTTAGATTCTCTTAGAGTGTATCGAAATTATATATTTGAAAAAAATCCCTACCATTTCTTTTCCATATAAAGGCACGATAGTGGTATTCAAAATGTGTTATTTGACTAAATCTATTGAGATAGCTTATTTTTTAAATAGGAATTCCTGTTTTGCCGATTTTAGGAGTTGGTTATGCGACTCAGACGGATTACAAAGAGGCGAGAATTTCAAAGATTTCAGTGAATTAATTGGAGTTGGTTATACGACTTAGACGGATTACAAAGAGGCGAGAATTTCAAAGATTTTAGTGAATTACTTGAACGGTGGTAATGGAAATCACAAAATGCCTCTTATAATTGTGAGCATATCTATTGTTTAACGCAACGTAAAAACATTAAAAACAGATTGACAGATTCATCAAAATCTGCAGATCAATTACTTTTTGATGATTAAAATACTTTCTTTCTGCATATTTCGTGCAAAAGAAAGTGATAATTTAACATATTACAGTGAATTCAAGAATTTTCCTTTAATAAAAAGTTGGGAGAGCAGTGGTATCTCAGCCCGTGAGAATTATCGTATAAAATAATACTGTTGGATTTGAATCGTCGAGATGCTACTAGCTTCTAGTTAATTCTGATTAAATGGATTCGTCTGTAAATGAAAGCCAGTTGAAAAGCATTATATCTTCTTCAATATTTAATTTATTTTTATAAATTAAAAATATTTATAATAGAAATAAATCTCATATATAAGCCGTCAGATTCTTAATCAAATCATACACCTGTATTTTCAATTAGAATTCTTTGCGCAATTGTTTTAGATTGAACGACTTCGGAAATGTGGCAAGCATTTCTGTTAAGCAACCATTTCGATTTAATTCACAGAAAGGTCTTTGTTGCGCGAAAATTACCTGTCAAACAAATGACCGATAATTTAGACATCAGAAATAAAAACGATATTGCAATCAGGCAGATAAACACACCCAGTGTTTTTAACCCGCCGAAACAAACCGTTGAAGCAGTTGTACAATAGCAAAAACGTTTTATGGGGACGTTACTCAACGGCTTCGATCACTCATAATTGAAGAAGCTTCCATCAGAAAAAGAAATTCTCTTCGGGCTCGAAAGCAAAACGTAATCTATTAAGTAAAAAACTGAAAAAAGATAATGAAGAAAATCGGTTAAGCGTTAAGTTATTCGGTTGTTAATAGTTTAGCGATGAATTCGCAGCTGCTTCCGGAGCCAAATCTAGTTTTCAAATGAACTATGAAATGTTCGTGAATAATAACTCAATTATGCGGTGTTGTTCTGAAGGAAGTTTTTAATCAGCGATAACTGATCTTAAATTGATCTGAATATGCCTGGAATTTTAATAGTTGTTTTCAGAAAGTTGTTGTTTTTTTATTTGTTCCGTATGTTTGTTTTGCTCGCATGCTTAACGAAGTATTAGATTCCTGAAGATAATCTTAAGTCCATCTGGTTTCATTTGAATCTAAACTGACGAATAATGAAAGGTTTCTGAGCCGCTTTCTCAGGCTGATATCTTGATTTCCTCCATTATAAAAATAAAGAATACAGCGAATTAAATATCGATTATAATCTCCAAAAACATTTAACATTTCAATAAAAAAGTTTAAAAGCATGCATAATTTCAAAAATAAATTATTTTTCCAGTTGTAACTTCTGATTTTGTGCTGTTATTAATAAAAGTAATTTACGTTAGAGATTTTTAACATTTTGGGATTCGGAATCCAAATTCTGTATCTTTTTTTAACGTGGCTTCTTCCAAATAATTTTGAGGATCGAAAATTCAAAGCCTTTTTTATTAGTTAGGGAAACTTTTTTGTGCCTTTCAGAGTCTTCTTTTTCTGTGACATATTAAACATTTCTAGCAAATGTCTTAAAATTGAATCATGACTGAATAAAGCTACTCTCTCTGATCAAAAGTATCTGGACAATTTCGGAGTTTTCCATTTTTTAGAATTTCTCCGTAAAGGCTGAACAGACTGCCCTTGAACTTCAACCATGTAAAGAATAGACTCTAACTCACATTTCACAGAGAAGATTCGGTCACGAGGGCAATTAGGGAGGCCACCAGAAAGAGATGAAGGCGAAAATTGAGTTTGACCCATCCTGTTTCACAGGCTGATAACGACATGTTATGTTTAACGTGCATAATATTTCGATGCATTTTCGTAAACACAGCACAAATATTCGGGAAAATATATAGGCTTTCTTAAAAAAATTCCAAAATTTTCCACCTGTTTTTTGCTTATAACATGCAGAATTTCCCACCAAATTATACGAAACTTACAGAAAAAGTGACAATAAGTTAGAGAAGATAGTGTAAAAATGTGCAATAAATACTTTCAATATTAGAGAAAATATGAAAATTTGTAGTAAATAATTTTTTACTGCGCATGTGCGAGATATAGCATAATTTTTCTTTCACAGCTTCAAAGCCAGATATGTAGGAGAACTCATATAAAAATTCCAGCTGAATACCATTAAGATTTAGAAAGATATCAGCATTGCAGTGAGCAGAATTTCTGATTCCTCTAGGAGAAACAAATCTACGAGGGTGTTTCTACGAATTAAGATTTTTAAACTTGAATTTTCGAATAATTTCATGGAATTTAATAAAGATTGAATATGCTGAATACCTAGGCATAGTTATAAATAAAATTCATAATTTAAATTGCAGTTCTACAATTACTATCCGAAGATTCAAGTTTTAAAAATATCAATTTGCGATAAAACCTCATCAATTTGGTTTCTCTTCACTCCAATGTCGATATCTCTCTAAATCTTAATGGCATTCGACTAGAATTTTTATATAAGTTGTCCTACATATCTGGCTTTGAAGCTGTGAAAGAAAAATTACGCTATCTCTCTTATATGCGCAGTAAAATATTATTTACTACAAATACTCATATTTTCCTTAATATTCAAAGTATTTATTCCAAATTTTTACACAATGCTTCTCTAACATATTGTGAATTTTTCTATAAGTTTCGTATAATTTGGTGACAAACCCTGCATGTTATAAGCAAAACACAGGCGGGGAAGTTTGGAAATTTTTAAAAAAACCTTTATATTCCAGAATATTTGTGCTGTGTCTGCGAAAATGCATGTAAATATTACGCACATCAAACATAGCAATTTATGAAAGTTACATCCCGTTATCAGTTTTCTGTGAAACAGGATGGCTCAAACTCAATTTTCGCCTGCACCCCTTTTTGGTGCCATCCCTAATTGCCTTCGTGACCTATTCTTCACTGTAAAATATGAGCTGCAGTCTATTCTTCACATGGCGAAGTTCAAGGAAATCGGCTTAGACTTTCCGGAGAAATTCTAAAAAATCTGAAAATCCGGAGGTGTCCGGATATTTTTGATCAGATAATGTACATCTATTGATCTAGAACAATTCTATTATTATTCTAGAACAATTCTAACAACTATCGATCTAGAACAATTAATTTCGCAATTTTCACACAAATCCAGTGTGCAGAAATTGAACGTGCCACCACCATTCCAAGAGCACTTCAGGATAAAGCGGAGTTTACACGCGAACAGTAAAACCGACAGTAAGAGATGACGCATGCGCAGAATCATAAAAGTTTTTACCGGGCCACGGCAAGTCTCTGTCCGAACTTGACAGCGACAGCTTACTGTCGGTTTTACTGTTCGCGTGTAAACCCCGCTTAAGGAAAGAATACCCATTTACTACAAATTATTTAACTGACAGCTGAATTTCTTACCCTCATTTCTAAAAGTGCAGTAGACTCCCAACTATCCGACCTAATGTGGCGGAAGGGATTACAAACCAGCGGGAGTGGTCTCCCCTAAACTTTCTGGTATACTCCTAACACATGTAGAGGAAAAAACAAACTAAAAGGCGATGAAACGAACAGGAACCCCAAACGGAGTGGGAAAAAAATAAGCGAAAGGTCATACCACAATTTCCGAGGGTCGTCGAACGCGAAAGTGAAAAGTTGATGGTCTGTCGGACTGTATAATCGCATACTTGTAAAAATTATATCTCCTAAACGCTTTGGCTTAGATAAATAAAAATTGTTATGACGGTTGCTAACATTAAATGTAGATTTGTGCCCAAATTTCGTTTTAGTCGGTTAAAAAAAGGCGTTCAAATTGCATATTCATTTTTTTAAATCCGATTCTCCATGCACATGCGTACTGGTAGCAATCTCTGTGCACGCGGAAGGATTGCGTCACTTTGTCCTTGAGCCGGCAAGACTGGAAATCGGGACGCATTTAATAGGTACGCATCTCTTTGAATTGGATTCTTTACCTAAATATTTTACAATCACTATAATCTACAATGAAAAACCTTCTGATAGTCATTGGATTCTGGGTTACAGTAGGTTCGAATTTTTTATCCACGCCGTGGGAGGGGAAACAACACCTTTTTGTGGAAGTATACGAGAAAGTTTAGGGGAGACCACTCCCGCTGGTTATTCTTATTGATTACTTTTCCGCTTTAAGAGTGTCATAATCAACGAAAATAGCAGAAAAAAAATAAGAAACCTCAAAAGAAGCCGGAAAATCAATCAACCATTAACCACCTAACTTAATAATTTTCTTTGCTATCTAATAAGATGCTCCCTTCTGTTTTGGAAAGCGGTTGCCGTTTTTATTCATCTCAGAAGGCATATAATACTTGAGATGCTTATAGATTCTAGGTAATTTTTGTGTAAAATTATAAAGATAATTAATGATTAAATTTTAGTTTTAAGACCAAAAATGCGATAATTCGATGCACGAGTATTCTCGGGCTGTTAAGTTAAGCGGTTAAGAGAGACTCAGGCTTGATCTGCAGCCACTCTCGCCCCTCCGAATGAACGGAATTCTCACTCGGAGCGATAAACCAGAAGAAAAAAGCAACCCTTACTCCATGCCACTCCGAGCTGCAGGAACCGGAGACCACGCTTGGCGAGCGACTTCCGCTTTTGCCGTCCTCATTTGGCGTTTTATCGCTTTCGCTTAGTAGTCCAGTCATTAGGTAGTTTTTTAAATCAAATGTGGAGGAGTTGCAATTTTTTGCTCCTTTATGTTTTTGGGGTGCTGATAACGAATTTTAAGTTTGCCACCAAAATTTTTTGTTGGAATTTTAGTTATAGCCGAAAAAACATGGAAAAAAATTAGTTTTATCCTAATCTTTACTTATAACTCAAACTATCAATTTTTGGTATATCGTCATTATATATCAAAATAATCAGTACAGAATATCTTTGAATCATTACAGAATAACTTTCGCAGCAATGCTTGTTTCTGAGCTGACGAGTCGCCACTGGAGATCTTGTAATCGTGGAAAAAAATGGAATCCATGGAGAGTAAACACGTATTTAATGAAAACGGTGAAAGTAAAACGCGCTACCTAAGCAGGGGTGGCGCCAGAGGGGGGACCGGGGGGGGGCCAGGGCCCCCCTGTAGGGGATGCTGTGCCCCCCCGTCGGGGAAAATTTTTGTACGAGGTATTCAACTGTAGTTGATAAATAATAATCTGGCGAAAATTTGAGACCAATTTCATTACACTCGTCCCCCCTGTCGGGCAAATCGGTCCCCCCGTCGGGCAAACTCTAGCGCCATTCCTGTACCTAAGCACACACAAACTTACCGACAGTACATAACTTAAATTGAACTGTCGTTTCGCAAAGGAAAAGAGTTGCATCGAAAAGACAGCGCCAATCAGGGTTGCCATATTGGCTTTTTAAGGCCAAATTATGGAAATTTGGCATTTTTTTCAAAGCCCTTGGCCCTAGGAATTTTTATTTGGCTTTAAATTAATTTTTGGCCTTTTTTGACTTTATTTTCGTTAATGATTTTAGAACAATTTTTATTTACTTATTCTACTGTTTTTTAATAAATTTTTGATACTACACATTTCAAATGAGCTGTCGAACGAAATAGCTCCTGAATAGAACAAGGATGTTTTAAATTTCTTTCACTTAAATTTTAGTTTAATAATAGAGCACTGAACATATGCTTATCAAGTGAGATTCGTTTTCATGAAGGATAGCCTTTTTCCTAACAGCAAATGAGGTTTTCAGTCAATTTGTTAAATTTGGCCTTATTTTTAAGAAGGTTTGGCCTTTTTTTGCTATTTTGATCTTGCAACCCTTGCGCCAATCAGCAATGGATGAATTTGCATAAATTGCTATCGTTCGCCAACGCCTGCATCCAATAGAACTTTATCTTGTCAGAACGATAACTAGAGGAATTCTGTTTAGATTTGAACCGACGAGTGATATATTGCAAGGACTAAAATCTCTACGGAATTCATAGATGGACCATGAAGCTCAAAAGGGGTGGGAAAATTCGGGGGCTGAATTGCCCGAAACTCCCTTACGATTGAAGACAGAAAGATAATTAAACTGAGACGATTTATAATTTCATCATAACGAACAATTTTTGTACTAAAAATTTATCGATATCTGCAATTGCTTAGAAGTTAGGAACTGAAAAGTGATTTTCAACCCCTAACTTCGACTGTTTTTTAACCTAAACATGTGACACATTATTGGAGAGCTCACATCAGTTGCATTCTCTTCCACCCTCTTTCATCCTCATAGCATGAACCTTTATGACATTAGAGGTGGAAATATCAGAGGGGGAGGGATTTTCTTTTCCATATATGTCTGGAAAAAGGACTACATTTACTTTCCAGGTTGCCGACATGAAACTGTTTTACACCCCAAACAATTTAATTTAGCCATATAGAATCAGTGCCGACACAATTTATCGTAAATACTAAACATTCTTGTGAGAATTTCTAATAAATTCGCCTAATGCAGATTATAAATTACGGTTTGCCTTTTTTTTAGAACTTTTAAAACGCCATAAGAACCTAAACCGACATCAAACTGTTTTACACCCCAAACAAAATCAGTGCCGACACAATTTATCGTAAATACTAAACATTCTTGTGAGAATTTCTAATAAATTCGCCTAATGCAGATTATAAATTACGGTTTGCCTTTTTTCAGAACTTTAAAACGCCATGAGAACCTAAATCGACAGGAAACTGTTTTATACCCCAAACAATTTCATTTAGCCATATAGAATTAGTGCCGACACAATTTATCGTAAATACTAAACATCCTTGTGAGAATTTCTAATAAATTCGCCTAAGACAGATTATAAATTACTGTTTGCCTTTTTTTAGAACATCTTAAATGCACTGAGAACCCACGAACAAGTTAACAGACTAAATTCAGCATGAATATCCAAGTATAAAATTAGGCAACGCTTTAATTTTATCATAGTGCATTATCTAGAATTTTAAAGTAATTTGAAAGTTGAGAAAAAAAAAAAAAAATTTCCTATTTCCTAGAATAACCATAGTATACTTCTAAAAGTATCATCTGATATCGCACATAATACATGTGACAAAATTCATCACATTTACATTAGATCGGCAATTGATTAAAGATATTACTCCCAAATTACTTTATCAATGCAATCTAACTCCACATATTCTTTGAAGGAAACAAAACCGTAGCAAAATCCATCAATATATTATATTCATCTCAAAGTTGATGAATTTCCCTTTTCCTAGACAGATTTTCATAAGCTATTTTAAAATTATTCTCCAAAACTGCCTTTGAAATAAATAGCTGAATACATAAGATTTTAGGCTATATTTAAATAAGAACATCGCTTCCAAATAACTTTATCAATACAATCGAATTCTACGCAATACTTATAGAAAACTCTTTAGCAGTGAAAAACGGAAGCTGGCATCATAAATAAATCTCCAAGATAAAAAAAATACGCTGAGGTTAGAACTTTTATGTTAATTAAACGATTTATATCTCACCTTTTTCTATTTGTGTCATTCTTTTTTTAAAGAAAAGATTAAGAATCCGTAATACTTTCTCGGTGAAAGGGATTTTGTTAGCCTCGGGCGAGTTTTTTTGGATCTCATTACTTCCTTGAAATATAAGTATTTTGCATCAGATTTAAACAAAATAATGAGTTCTACTTTCACTCACAACTTTGACGTTTCAAATGAAGAAGAAAAATAGATAGTTTGTAGAGATATTTCACGGAGGGAAATGGCACAATTTTCGATGAATAATGCTGTTTAGGTGTCAGAAAGTGTATCAAAAATAGTGTATTTTAACCAAGAATGAAGAAACGTCTTTTGATGTGGTCAGTGAGGAAATCAAGTACTTTTTTAAAACTACGAATATTTCATTTATTGAAAATGGGTGATAAGCCAAGATTTCATTTTGTTACAGTATAAGTTGCTTGACATATGATGTTTAACCCTTAACTGTTTTTTACCCGAGTCAGGTTCGTGTCTCAAATAATCGTAATTTGAAACATATAATCTAAAATCAAGCCATTCATAAAAGTTATAATTCTATACAAAAATGGCAGATAATCTATAATAATTATCTGTTGAGTGATATTTCATCGAAATGTTCTATGGACGTGGTTAGACAAAAGCGATCGGACATTTCAAAATTCAGGTGAAATTCCATTGAATTCACAATTTCGCTGGCGATACTATTTAGGTTTAAGAAAGTCATCAAAAATAGTGTATTTAACGAAGAAACGCGTCTTTTGATATGGCCTGGTGAGAAAGTACTTTTTTAAAACTACGAATATTTCATTTATTGAAAATGGAGTAAACCAAGATTTCATTTATCTAGTATTGTATTTTGTTTTGTTGCATAGTATAGTGCTTGACATATGATGTTTAACCCCTTAGCACTGTTTTACCCGAGTCCGGGTTCGTGTCTACCAAACTAATCGTAATTTGAAACATATAATCTAAAATAAGTCATTTGCCAAAAGTTATAATTCCACTGTCACAAAAATGGCAGATAATCATAAATTATCTGTTAGTGTTCTAAATCGAAATGTTCTATGGACTATTAGTTGAATCAATGCGATCGGACATTTCAAAATTGAGGTGAAATTCAATTGAATTCACAATTTCGATGAATGCTATTTAGGTGTCAGAAAGTGTATCAAAAATAGTGTATTTTAACGAAGACACGTCTTTTTTGATATGGCCTAAGTGAGGAAAGTACTTTTTTTAAACTACGAATATTTCATTTTATTGAAAATGGGTGATAAGCCAAGATTTCCATTTTATCTAGTAATTTATTTTTGTTTTATTTACAGTATAAGATTAGCAGGCATATGATATTTAACCCCTCCAACTTCTTTTTGCAAGTCAGGTTCGTGTCTCAATAATCATATTTGGAAACGCATCTAATCAAGCCATTCGCAAAGTTATAATTCTATACAAAAAATGGCAGATAATCTATAAGAATTATCTGTTGAGTGTTCATCGAAATGTTCTGCGGACTATTGGATTTGAATGTACGATCGGACATTTTCAAAATTCAATTGAATTCTAATTTCGATGAATGCTATTTAAGGTGTCAAGAAAGTGTATCAAAAATAGTGTAATTTAACGAAGAAACGTCTTTTGATATGGCCTAGTGAGAAAAATTAAGTACTTTTTTAAAACTACGAATATTTCATTTATTGAAAATGGGTGATAAACCAAGATTTCATTTTATCTAGTAATGTATTTTGTTTTGTTACAGTATAAGGTGCTTGACATATGATGTTTAACCCCACCAACTGTTTTGCAGTCGGTTCGTGTCTCAAATAATTGTAATTTGAAACATATAATATAAAATCAAACCCATTCCGCAAAGTTATAATTCTATATAAAAATGACAGATAATCTATAAGAAGAATTATCTGGTAGCATTCATCAACGAAATGTTCTGTGGACTATTAGTTTGAATCAATGCAGTTTGGACATTTTTTTTATAAAAGGAAGACCATCTAAGATTACTAGAAGGTCATAGGAAGATCATCATTAGATAGAGAAAGTTAAAACAATTAAGGGGTTAAAATAAAATCGTTATATTTTAATGAAAAATTTACCCTTTCTTACAAAGGTATGATAAGTAATAATGTCAATAAAATAATTTCCAATCATAAACAAAATTAAATTTTAACAAGAAATTTAGAGAGAACCGAGATTTATTGATTTGTTTTTATTTCTTCCCTCCTTAAATCTTATTGATTTATTGTTTAATAAAAATATTTCTTTTAAACCTTAACTTTTTTCCACGCATTATTGGGTATTTATTTATTTATTTAAACGTCGCCACTAACCAACGCAAAAGTATTGTAAGGAGCATTGGAAGCCGCGGAGAAAATTTATAAAAACATAAGTATAACAGGAATTTCCGAAACATGTAAATAGAATGTAGATCTCACACTACAAGAATACAATAAAATTAATAAAAACAATTTTTTTAAAACACACTTAAGTGTACTACAAGAAGAATCTAATTTAATCGTTCTCTATTTATTAGTCTTTAACTTATTTTCATTATCATTAATATTATAGAAAATGAAATTTTTTCTTAAGGAAGTGCTACGAGGTAGCGCCACTCAGATGGAACCAAAATTTAATCAATATAATAGTCAGTAATTGGCAATAATTAGGATTCTTAAAATACTGAAATAGTGTACTGTCATCTAGAACACAAAAATAAACAAATTTCAATGCTCCTAGCACATCGGACGCAGTGTAAAATCGAATACAAAATTCCATCTTTACAATTGGCACAGCGGTATTATATAGCAGTTTCGGCACCGGAGCCTAAATTTCCACGTTAGAAACCCGATTCACTTAAGATCCATCTCATTATATTTGGCCGTTGCGCATTAAATCAAACTTAAGGGGGGTCTAACGTCCACCAGCTGAACAGTGGTGTGGAAGTTTTGAGAGGAGGTGCCAGCTCAGGCGTTGTCTTCGTCATCTGCCCTAGCACTACCCTGAATCCCAAATACCTGAGCTAGTAGTCCTGGGTATCGGGTCTCTCAGCTATCTCTAGTAGTCCACAGAAATTTTAAGCGGGCACAGGGTGGATAAGCACGAACACCAGAATGGCGCCCCCACAACCAAAGCCCGAACCACTTGATTGAAAAACAAGAATTTACAAAACAATTTTATTTCTCCAGAAATGTACAGGGTGAGAAATGAAAAAATATCAATAATGAATGAGTAATTGGTGTTATGATAGTGAACATTAGTATTAATAATGAATGAATATTAGTGTTATATGATAGATATGATTGGTAGGATTATATGATTGGTCTTAAATAAAAATTAAAGACTATCAAAACAAAGCAACCTGTACATAACATACTGAATAGTACTAATATTGAATATGAATATTGTGTTATATGATAGATATGAATAGTAGGATTACTATGATAGTCTTAAATAAAAAGAAATTAAAGACTATCAAAACAACTACCATGTAAAAGCAGTTCTATCGGTTTAAGATGTTTCCCGATAACGGTCTTATTTAAAAAAAAACAAGGATTTAGCGAATAAATTTGTTTCACTATTATTCAGTCTGAAACATATTCAAAATCACACAGAACCATTAGTTGTTGCCACTATAGATTACTTTGTAATTAATTGTTGCCACTAGAACCATCGGTCCTTGCCGCACTAATCACCTTTATAGTAGTTGTTGCCACTAGAACATATAGTTGTTGCCACTATGAATCACCTTCAACAATTAGTTGTTGCACTATGAAACACTTCAACAGTAGTTGTTATATAAACACCTTTAACAATCAGTTGTTGCCACTAGAATCATTGGTCGCACCACACTAATCACGCTTTAACAAATAGTTATTGCCACTATAGATCCTTTTAACAGTAATTGTTGCCACTAAAACGATTAGTCCTTTCCATCACTAATCACCTTTAACAAGTTGTTTGTTGCCATTAGAACCGTATTTGGTGCCACTATGAAACACTTTGGCGAGGTAGTTATTTGCCACTATAGCCATTAGTCCTTGCCATTACTAATCGCTCTTTAACTTAGTTTGTTGCCACTAGAACCATTAGTTGTTGCCACTATCAGGTTTTGAACGGGAATTCAGATTCGCGAATATGTTTGATTATTAACCCAATCTTTTCCTTGGTTGGTTATTGGCACATTCTTAAACCATTTCGTCAGCTGACCGCGTTTCCAAAATTACGGTTCGTCCAGAAACAGACCTCCGTGTTGCTTCAAAACGGGACGTTAACATAACTAGTAAGCTAAATCCATCTTTACAAGATGAGAATTGTAAAATTAAATAAAATCATTATAAAAACGAATGACTGAATAGAGTTAGAAATCATTGTAAACCGACTAGCATTGCCTTGGCAACGTTGTAGCATTACATTTAAAACTTGAAATAGCTGAAATTATTTTTGCATTTTCTTATGAGGGAAATTGGATCTAAAATTATCTTCATGAGAAATCACAGCTTTTCAATTCAGCCCCAGAGTTTAAAATTTATGAAAACTCGTTATATCACTAACATGCCATTATGTCCCGTTTTGAACGGGACGGTCCGACCTGTCCCCGTGCAACTGGACACCCAAATATCGATTTTTCGGAAGAAGAGCAACCCACTTCAACAGTTCAAACAAGAGGCCAAGATAAAAAAAAAAACTCGAAGGGAATGTCCAGTAGCCCGGCGATGGTAGAGAGCGCATACTTGTCACACATATGTAGGTGGTCGAAGCCTCCTATCAGCATGGATTTCTCATTGTTACACCGCCTGGTGACAGAGATAAGAAACGCACAGAATATTTAAACCGAAAGTCATTGGGTGCGGAACTGTTAAAACAATTTCACGCCAATAATTTAAATCATACAACTTTCGTATAATTATTAATCTAGGGTTAGCATAAATGATTCATCCAGGGTTTCAAAGGACTGTTTATTTACAAGCATACGACGGTAAAAGACGGGTGATATGGCAAGTTCTAGGTACATAGGGAAGGGTGGTGTACCAGGTCCCATTTTACTTTTTCAATTTTTAATTGGATAATTACTAAAGAAGGTAACAAAACAATTTTCTTTCATATTTTTAAGCCTTTATACACAACTTATATATTTTTTGGTTTTTTAAAAAGTATTTCAGTGCATCATTTATATATACAATTTAAAAAAAAATGCAAATAGCTATTAATAGCTATGTATGTAATAGGACCAAAGGTACACCATTAGGTGCAGTGTACCTTGGTCCTGAGTATCAGTGTACCTTGGACCAGCTATTTCTAGATTTAAAAAATCTAACCAGATAGTTTGAACATAAACATTTATTGGTATTTTAGCTGAAAAATGTTAATGAGCACTTTTTACTTAATGGTCTTAGATTGAAGCCGAATATAAAATTATTACAGCAACAGTTTTCATTTCTATGAGTGAAGCTTAACCAACTGTAATTAGACAAGTCAATTCCAAATATTAATTTCCGAAGCTGCCTTTCAGATCCTCCAAGTCAACACGGGATATGTGGTAACTTCCACATTACATCACATTTTTCCACAACATAGAGTGGTAGACCATGTAGTGGTTATGCACAAAATTACCTGCCAGCCATTTCATGGAAAATGGCTGATACTGAATTAAGTTAGACTTAACATAATTTCTAACACGTGTTATTATAGCTAAAACTGTGCTTTATAAGTTAGGCATTTTATATAAAGTAATTTATGTATTTAGAAACTATTAACACAAATTCAACAGAAACAATTACTTTTTGATGGGTCAATTTCCTTTTTTTCAAAGTTCATTCGATAAATAGGCACCTTAGCAAATAAGTTCAAGGTACACTGGGACGGCCTCTGGTAGCAAGTACAAAATACATATAACATTTTCTATACATCTATACAGATGGCGCTAAAATCAACATAGGTTCAAGGTACACTTATGTCCAAGGTACACCTACCCTTCCCCTACTATGAAAAGATGCAAGACTCACACCAAGTTTCTGGCACATACTACAAATGACGGGTGCAGCTTTTTTGTATTTGCGTAGGAATGCGCGCTGAACTCTCGTAGTAACCGAAGAACACTTCGCATATTCCAACACACAAGAACTCTTCTCTGCATTGCCGCCATCTTGTGGTGCCATTTCAGTTGGATTTCAGACTATTCAGATTCCAAAACTTCCTTTCCATATACCAATTTTATCGGTTTCTCACACGCGACGAAAGGTTTCCTTCCGTGTTCAAAAGGCTCGCAGATTGGAACAGCGACGAATACCCACTTTAGATGGCATGCAAATCGTGTTGATCATGTGACTGTATTGACGTCACTGGGTGGATTCCACATCAAAACGCATTTATCTAAACAGTTCATCCGGGTTCCAAGGTTCATTTATTTACAAAGTACGACGTACAAAGACGGGTGACACATGAAAGATACATACACTCACCAGTCTCTAGTACATATTTACTAATGACAGGTGCAGTTCTCCATAATTGACCGAGATACGCTGAACGCTCATGAAAAGAACGCTTCGCATATTCGACACACAAAATCTCTTCTCCTGCTGAGCCTGCCATCTAGCGAGCACGTGAGCAACGAAGCGGAGCTTTTAAACTTAAGAGTGTATGTATCTTGTCATGTATCACGCGCGATGTTTGTAGGTCATACCTCTCAATACACAATGTTTTTGAAACACGATGAATGGTGCAAATATAATATTCTAAGTCTGCCCGGCACTAACGCCCCCGTGGAAGGTCTGCTTAGTTGTGAAAGGTAGAAAACACAGTTACCAAGTCGCAGTTTATAAAAGCAACGTTAATTTAAGAAATCCTGCCAACAATTTTATTCTTTTTTAAAACCAGCGGGAGCGTTCCCCTAAACTTTCTCGTATACTTCCCCAAAAAGGTGCCGTTCTGCTCCTTCCCCGCGTGGCTAAAAATTCAGACCTACTGTTATCCAGAATCAATAACTATCTTAAGGTTTTCATTAGGTGATTGAAAAAATATCTAGGTAAATAATCCAATTCAAAGGGTAAGTACCAAATTAAAAACGCACTCTATCGCACTACTTCAAGTTTCCTCTTGCCGTCTCAAGGACAAACTGACGTAATTCGCTCCTTTCGCGTGCACAGACGATTGCTTCCATTAAGCATGCGCGTGGAGATAACGGATTGGTTTCAAAAGTAAGTATACAGACCGACAGACAGTCAACCCTTTGACGGATTTGGCTAAAATTTTATACGGACCTACATTCATAACGATGAAACTGTGTGCCAAATTTTGTATCCACCACCTAGTATTCAAGTTTTGAGTTATAGTGTTCACAAGACTGGACATACAGACAGACAGACTTCCCGTTGACAGATTTTTGTCCAAATTTAATGAAACCTTCAAATTATGTTTTAAAGACCACATACCATTCATCCCCGTAGCTCTAATAGTGTTCGGGTTATCGTGTTCACAGAGCCACACACAGACATACAGACACGGGCAGAATAATTTCCAAAATTGTGTTTTTTTCGGGAATCAGGGGTCTAAAACGTGGAAATTCGTCAAAATCTCGAGTTCGGGTACAGCGATTACAATACTTTTCCCTTTGTGTACTTCGTATACGAGAAAGTAAAAAAAGAGTTCTTCCAGAGATGCAAGATCACATGCATTATTGTTTTCACATGTTTATTCTGATCTTTTCATTAATAAATAAAAACTGAAGAAATACGCGTTTTCTTGGTACATATTATTAAATAAAATTTAATGTCCCGTTTTTTGAAGGGAAAAAATAATTGGAAACTTTATAGAATATACAGTGAAATAACTCTTATTGTTAAATATGGAGCGAGAATGAAAAAAAATAAGTCTGGGTTCATTATATCAGTTTCCAATCACAGTAAAATAACTGTTATTGATATAAGTAAAATGGGGAGAACAAATCTAGATTCATTATATCAGTTTCCAAGAAATACCTTGGATTAAATGTGGCTTGTTATATCAGTTTTCAATCCACAGTAAAAATAACTGTTATTGTTAAACATAGAGCAAGTAAGGAACATCTAGATTCATTATATCGCCCATTCAGTTTCAAATACGGATTAAATGTGGCTTCATTATCAGTTTCAATCCACAGTAAGCTGTTATTGTTAAACATAGAGCAAAAAGTAAGGAGACAAATCTGAATTCATTATATCGGTTTCAAATACGGATTAAATATTGTGACTATTCTGTCAGTTTCAATCCACTGATAAAATAACGCTGTTATTGATAAACATAGAGCCAAGTAAAGAACAAATCTGAATTCATTTATATCCAGTTTCAAATGCAGTTAAATGTGACTGTTATATCGGTTTCAATCCACAGTAAAATAACTGTTATTGTTAAACATACTAGAGCAAGTAAAAGACAAATCTAGATTCGTTATATCGGTTTCAAAATACCAGGATTAAATGTGACTTCATTATATCAGTTCAATCCACGAGTAAAATAGCTGTTGATTAAAACATGGGAGGTAAGTAAGGAACAAATCAGATTCATTATAGTTTCAATGCGGATTAAATGTGGCTTCATTATATCGGTTTCAATCCACAAGTGGAAAATAACTGTTATTGTTAGGCATAGGCAAGTAAAGGACAAAATCTATGATTCATTATGTCGGTTTCAAATGCGGA
>BGPR01028702.1:3774-19791 GCA_013235015.1 Araneus ventricosus | reverse complement strand
GCATTACTGATATAATAGCCCAGATCTGTCTCTCGGTAACGTTCTGACGTCACCAACAATAAATCTCGCTCCATAGTACTGCGAGAGGTTAAAAAGCATTATTTTATTGTTGGAGAACCTAAATTTCAGTCATTTTAAATTTAAAAGAGTAATTGTCGTTCTAATTTCAAATTTAATAGCTCTAAAATAGTGAAATAAAATTTTCTATCCATTGATATAAAATTTATCTCTCTATGATCAATAGTTCTCGAGAAAGTTTAAATTATATTAATCATATATTTCAAATTAATTTCCGTTTTCAATAGAAAGCAGTAAATTGCGTCTGCGCGTGATATAGTTTGGACGCTAAGATGCATCAGATTATTTATTGCAATGGTGATGATATAATTTGATAATATTTTTTGGCAACGTTGGACAAGTAG
This sequence comes from Araneus ventricosus, assembly GCA_013235015.1. Lineage (NCBI taxonomy): Eukaryota > Metazoa > Arthropoda > Arachnida > Araneae > Araneidae > Araneus > Araneus ventricosus. Next base: position 19,369 of record BGPR01028702.1, on the reverse strand, counting down.
AGAAGTGTTTTGTTTAGATTAGAAATTCGAAAAAGAATTCCTTTGAAATTTTAACTTCTGACTTACTTTTGACAAGCTGAGAATTTCATGGTTATTGAATTATAATAAAATTGTTAAACAACGAAAAATACTTCACACGGAATGTAGTTTAGCAAGAGGTTTTTTGAATATGTAAATAATGTGTTAAAAAAATATTTCCTGTCATAAAACATATGTTTATTTTATTTGCTTTCAATCAATGTTAAACATTTCTCTCGCATATATATCTATTTGAACGTCAAATTTGACGGGAAATCTCTCGAATGAAGAGGCAATTTGCACCCGTCATACCATGACGGGTGATTTTCTAGTATTTAATATTTATGGCTGACAAAAGTATGATTATAATTCATTTATTGTTATAGGAGTGTATGTTTACAAATGAATGGCACAGCCAGATGTGATTTTGCTTTGAATTTATTTTTAAACGGGTACTGTGGAACGTAAGTACGATTTGCTGACGAATAAGTTATGACATGTATTTGTTTATTTATCATTTAAGAAATGTTTTTGCCTTAAAAATAAACTTTGAATGTCTAATTTAAGCAGTTAATCCCACAAGAAGGCAACAGGCGTATTCCAAGTTCCTCTTTGGAATCGGTTGGAAGTGGTTTCGCGCTCTTTCGGTGTCTTCATAAACCATCGAGGAGTGGGGATTAGAGAAATTTGCACTTCAATGCCTCATTTCCAAAGGTTGGAAACCACACTTTCGGTTTCTCAGCTGCAAGTTTTTTTCCTCTTCATTAAAAAATTTTTTTTTTAATTTTAAGTTGTACATTATGGTAGTTGTTTAATACAAAATGGACTTTACATTGTTAGTGAATTTTCTTTAGGCATTTGGAATGATTATCTAAAATCAACGCGGCTAAATCAAGTCTTATTTTGATAGCATCACGATGAACTCGAAAATGTACGATCTTTACGGTTTCCAAGAAATCTCAGAGATGACTTTGAATCTTTGTTTAAATTAAAAACTATGTACAAAAATAAATATAATTTAAATACATAATTCTAAAAATTAAAGGTTGAGATATTGTACATAAAAAAGAGAATGGGATCTAAGAAATCGCTATACCTAACATGGGGCATATAATAACCACATCTAACAAACGTTTAATGATCATAGCTACTTGTTTGTCTGGCTAAAAGATGCCGCTTAAATTTCAACGTGGTCAACAAAAGATTTCGTATCAGCAGTGAGTAGAAATTTCGAACTTTATCAACAAAGTTTCAAATATTTCTAAGCAAAGATTGAATTTTTTGACGTTTGAGATCCAGAGTAATATTTTGGTTAAATCGATTTCTAACGTACTGTATATTGTTTGCTCCAATTGCTATGGAATCCACAGGGAACCGAGACGATATTCCTCACTAAAGCTGGAAATAAAGAGAGGGGGAACTGTTCAAACACACTGAAAATTGAAAAAGTTCTCTAGTTTTGTGTCCATAAAAACTTTTCAGAAGTGGAGGTTTCCAGCGAAATATCATTTTATAAGAAGGGCTCTTAAACAGAATTTCGAATAACAGTAGTTCTAGTTTTGTTCTAATACGGTGAAATCATTTTTAAAGAATAAAATACAATTTTGCATACGACATACCTATAGGTATTAGATTCATAAGTAACATATTGTATGTGAATGATACAATATAAAGCACTATGTCTTATTTATATAAGTGCAGCATGATATTAATGATACTTAATCGAACAAATTTGTTTTTCGGAATAAAAACCACTGAAACATCTATAATATAAAACAGAAAATATACATGTGTCTGTCTGTCGGTCTGACACAAAAACTCCTCCTAAACGGTGAACCGTAGCGACATGAAATTTGCACACGACATTCTGGGGTACACTTCTAGGTCAACTGTGGTATTTTCAACTTCAGTATTAATTCATTCGTAAGATATTTAATTAAATAACGAAAATTAAGCCGCTTTAAGCCTAATTATCAAACGTTTTCCCACAATAACTTCTTAAATATTTACCGCACGAAAATTATTTATACCGCATCTTAGAGAGCAAAACGCTATCTTTTAAATGATAGTTATTCCACTGAGGTTCAATTTTTTTCTCTAATTGTAATTAACATTTCAAAATTTAATTTTAACGTAATTTTTAATAATACTTTCCATTCTTTCAATCTTCATGATTTTAAATGGCATATATTCTTTTCCCCCAATTTTAATAAACATTTCGAAATCCATTTCAAACACAATTTGTAACAATTCTTTCTATCATTGTAACTGAACTTAAACCGATTTATTGTTTTATCAAATCCTTCATTCGCGTGTTTTTGCCACTGCTGAAGTTATAATAAAAAATATTGCTTTTTTTGAATATTAACAGAAAGGCAGAATTTTTATTTCCACTTTCATTTCGTAGCATGCACATCTTTCAATATGTTTGCACAACAATCCAATGATGTTAGTTAATGCGGCGCTTCAGTTAATTTTGACAAACTTTTAAATGATCCTAATGTGTGTGTAAAGTCGTTCAAGGTTAGTGAGTCCTGTTTCGAAGGAAGAGGACCTAAGAAGAAAAAGAAGGAACACTATACGGTGTTTATCTGATTAGGCACACAGACACCAAAAAGAAGAGAATGGTACTTCGGATGATGGTAATAAAAATCCAGATATGAAGGAGCTTCTGTAGCCGACGTAGTAATGATGGGGAAGGAAAAATGGCGTTCTAAGGATTGCTAGACTTGTACCAGGTGGTTCAAAGTGTGGAGGCAGGAAGAAATGAGTTTATGTGCTGGCCGAGTGATCAGCCGACATGGGAGAGGACGAACGATGCTGCCAAACACTGTTTAATTAAGTTTAAATTGTTACAAGTTCATAGATTTGAAAATATTTTCATCCCGAGCAACGCAGAATATACCAGCTAGTTAAGATATGTTGGCTTCTCGATTGACATTCATAAGACTTCTTCTAAGACAAAAAAGACGTTTATTTAGCACAACCATTACACTTCTTAATTGCATACAACGTAACTTCGTTCAATCGTACCGTACTCATCACTTCTCGTAATCGTCTCTCTCTCTAGACTTTTTTCTAAAACTCAAATTCAAAGTAGCGCAACATCTTACTGTTGCCACTTACCTGATATCATACACTGATATACAATAATTATGTTGTAGTCATGCTTTTGTCAGGCATAATATTAAATACACTCATAGATATAAATTGAAATTGGTACGTAGTAAGAAAAAAAAGTACTTTCATAAACGATTTAAAAAACTAATCTTCAATTTAGCTTCTAATTTATAACCAAATATGTCTTTATATTTTATAATTAATACATTATGTTAAAAAATACTTATGCAAAAGTCAATTAGGACTATTTAAACAAAAATACAGAAAACACCCTTGTATTTGTACCCTCGGAGGCTTGGCTACTATATGCTTCATATTAGGCACGGTGATCTCTCAGATTACATGCTCTTTTTTCCCTACAATGTCTTTTACTTTAATTTTTATAGTTAAATATCTAAAACTTATTTATTATTTTATAAATTATTTATATCTTAAGAATCTTGCTAAAGCCAACCCAAGATTTCCTACAAATCGCTCTCATCGCGAAGATTGTACTTTTTAGAGGTCAGCGTGAAACTAGAATGAAGTACTAACATAAGTAGTGCCGATTTTAAAAATTCATTCCCCATTTCTAAAGAACATCCACTGACCACGTAAAGTCCATTTTGTATTAAACAGTTACGATAGTATACGACTTAAAATATGTAAATAAAAAATTTTAAAAAATGAAGAGAAAAACATTTGCGGTTGAGAAATCATAATTGTGATGTCTGGCTTTTGAAAATGGATAATAGAAGCCGGAATTTTGGTAATCCCCACTCTTTAAAGGTACAGTACAATCTCGGTTAACCGAACTGAAGGAGAGGAAAAGTCGGTTTGAGTAGCGAATTTTTAGGCTAAGACATGAACATCAATTACTATTGTGTATCTAATTAAAGTATGTAATTTTGGAATGTTTAGAGTGTAGAACGAATTCAAAACTCCGTTTGTAGGCTACACTTATGTCCTTTATTAAAGTTAACCCTCCGTTGGGCGCAATATTCGCACCGGCAAGTTCGGGCCCAATGCGTCTGGCAGGCTAGGATAAATAATCGCTTAATTGATATTGTTAGTACCCATTAATTTTAATTTATCATTCTAAAACTAGCCATTGTCTTTCTTGTGGAGCTTAAAAGAAAAAAATTGGGTAAATCGTTGCAAAAAAGCCTTGCCTTTGCGATTATTTCCGCGCTGTACGGTATAATCCATGCAGTGTCTTTTGAATTTGTGATTTCAGAGTCATTCCCGATAACTCGGGTATCGGCCAACCCGAGTACAGCTAACCAAGGTTTTTCTGTGCTAGAAAGGTTCATTGTCAATTGATTTCAAACAGGTATGCAACATTTATCGAAGTTATCTGAGATATCTCCTGTGCTTATTGGAGGGTTAGTTAAAAATATTAGTAAAAACGCTCATAAAAGGTAAACAGTTTTGAATCGACGCAAAAATATTAGATTACTCATCTTAAAAGTGTACTAAGTTTTTATAAATAAAAAAAAAACTACGATTTGAAATTCTTCTATGGTATTATATACCCATCACTGTGAAAGTAGAATTTTAAATAAACTTTTTATATCCAAAATATGTAAATCTATAATTAACGCCTTTATTGAAAGAAATGGGCAATTGTTTCCAGATTTCTTTTTATTTGAAATCCAACCGAATTTTTCTTTAAAATCTTACTTTTAATTTATCCAATATAATCGCGTCAAAAAAATCATCAAATAGAAAAAGTGACGCAAATTAGTAAATACTTTAATTAGAGAAAATGAGAAAAGAAAAATTAAATACTGCATTTAAATTCAAGCATTCTTTCTGATAAATAGAAATTAAATCGTCAGAAAAAATCTATCTTTAAACTGACGATAATTTTAATTAAAATCATTAGCTACATATTTCATTGACAACCCATTTCTATTCATTAAAATTAAATATCTCTCTGTCCGGGATTTCTGTTAAAAAAGAATTTTGTGAATTAAGATAAGGTAGTTTCAAATAAAAGAAATTAATTTGATTTCTGGTTCTACTTCAACAAAATACTGTGATTCCAAATAATTGAATTTTACTTGCTGTGAAAAAAAATTAATTCGAATTAATGCAATGGATTTGTTAGCTTTGTTCCATACTAAATTATTTTTATTTTCGGTGATAAAAAACATTGTCGTTAATCTAATTCTTTCTATACTTCCAAACAAAGATTACATATAACATTTTTCAGTTGATTTAAAAAAAGACAATGCTAATTAATCTAGATATATTATCATGTAATGCAAATGCTAGTGGATGAAAAAAATTATATTTCAATTAGTTAACATACATTGCACTAAATTATTTTTGAATTTCAGACATGAAAAATCAAAGTAGTCATTTTTAAAAATCAAAAAGTTCTTTTCAGTTAAGAATGTATAACTTCATGCCTAAAAATACTATATGATGAACTAATTTCGAATGGCTTCCAAATTTATTGAATGATTATTATTATTATTATAAGTTTCAGTATTCTCTTTCGCAGATTTTCTAATGTGCAATTCAATTATTTCTTTAAAATTAAATTTGATTAAGCGTTTATGTTAATTTTGATTATAATTTTCCACCTTTTAAGAATGATTTATAAAATTTATTGTCGCCAAAGCTCTACATTACAAATAGTAGAATGATTTTTTTTGTTTGTTAAAATGGTAGAGAATGCAGCCTGTAAATAAAGTACAAATATGCTTCGCTTTGTTCCATTGGTAATCCCAATGAGCTTATTTGTTTTCCAATAAAATGGATGTTATTCCCTTTTTTTCACTTCAAAACAGATATGACGAATGTTCATACAGTTCAGTATTAATTTTTTAAAAAAAACGATGATGTGTAGAAGTGATAAAGCATTTTTCGATGTTTGGAGAATTTTTCATAGAAAACTCACTACTTCCTGTATTGTATGTAATGCAGAGATGCTACATCTGAACACAGTAACAACCACAACGTTATCATGAACACGTGACCAGTGATGAGAAAATAAAAAAAGAATAAGAACTGTTATATTCTTGAAGAGGTCTGCAAGGACAGGTATGTTGTATAGCGCAGGGCTATGAAGGGCTACGAGATATTCTTGAACCCTTTGCGGCGCAGTGTGCCAATTGATGGCACATCTAATTTCACTCGCTTCTCAACCGTTCAATTCAACTATAAATGTGAAATAATAGGTTTAGGATAGGGCTAATAGTACTCCCTTTAGAATGTATATAGTAGACCTCCGAAATTTCGTTTCTGAATAGGAATTATTAGAGAAAAAGTTTGGGATAAGAAATTTTTTCACTTCTGGACGTTCACAATTTTAGAAAATTAACTCGGAAATTTTTCCTCCAATATTCTTGAAGTTTTAATTTATGATTTTCTGTAAGATTTAACAATATTTTTTGAATGTATCAAGGTGGCTTATCTAAGGGGGTTCTCATATAAGGGGGGGGGGTAACCCCAGAAGGGGACGACCCCCCTCGGAATGAAGTAAGTTTTTTTTTAAAAATGTAGATTCTATGTCTAGACAAAAAACTAAACCCATTCATGATGTTTTTTCATCATACTTCAAAAGATTTGATGCCTTGGGCCGCAAAGGATTAAACGTTCCTTCTAAAAGTGAATCAAAACTATGAAAAGACCATGGACGTGTTTTAACATGATAATGTTAATAAGCTGGATAGTACTCAAATTGCTACATGCTTGATACAGAAATAGTTCGAAGGACGGATCATTACACCTGTAGCTACTTAAATTGGCAAATAGGTACTTCTAGTAGTAAGTGCTCAAGAAAAGCCGTTTTTAACTAAAAATTATTTATTTAACGATTTTACTCAATAACTTCGAACCATATTCTCGCGCAAGAGCCATTTCAACACTACTCTAAAGTTCGAAACACTAGCTTTTCAATTATATCATTTCCACTTTCTTAAAATAATTATGTAATTTTAATAAGTTTTAATAGTATATTTTTAACTATATTTTACATCAACATTTTTAATTGTTTTAGTTAGCATATCGCGATGAGAATAAGTAAATTTTTTCATTGCTTTAATTAAGAGTAAAAATTTTAAAAATAATAAAGACAGACGCGACTCGAGCCTAAATCATTATCATACTACGATGTTTCGAACTAGAGGTACGAAGCTCCTTTAAATTTTTAATCTACCCCCATACTACATAAATATAACTGATGAAAATAGTTGTATTAAACTACAGTAATCCCTCGTATAACGTCAATTTTATAACATGCTCTTAACAAAACTCATCGAAATAACTGCGACTGTCTTCCTTCAACGTGGTGATCTAATAACTTTTCATATCGTATGACTGAGAAGATTTAGGAGTTTTACATATAACACGAAATTTTCAGTCATACTGTTTTGAATGTGACAGGTTAGCCAGTTTCGTAGAGGATGGTTTCAGTTGCATTCACCATGAATTAACCCTTTTATAGGATTAAAAGTGCTGGATTTAATCCAGACGAGCAGCTACACATGTTAAGAAACCTGTTTAGTCTACAGTTTTTCTATTCTTCTATTTCAATAAGATACTGAATATATATTAAATTTTAAATATGTCAGTAATTTTCTTTTGAGTAATATATAAAGCATTATATTTGATACCAAAAATTCGTGAAAATTTCTGAGGAAGGATTGAAATTGATTTTCCAAACTATTGTATATTTTCATGCCGAGCCTGTATGAAATCCACAGGGAGCATAAACTGTATTTCTTATTGAAGTCGAAAATAAAGAGTGAAGGATCTGTTTCAACACTTGGGAATTCATAAAGTTTTGTATTTGTGAAAACTTTAAGAATTTGGCAGCAAAACAAAATCTTATTATAAAACATTTCTCGCAAAAATTTCTTTCTGAAATTCTGAATCACAGAAATTTTTAACTTTGACAAAACGCGATGATACTGTTTAGAAAATATAAAATCAAATCTTAAGCAACAATTTCAAATACATCTCAAGAGTAAAAGGATTAAATTCAAAACTAAAATGCATCATGTTAATCCAGTCGAATGAACTTGGCAATATCTGAACAACGAAAACTGAGACTTCTGAGAGAACGTTGTTGTGTTTATTTTTCCTTTATACAGAAAGATAAACGTGAAAATATTTAATGTAAACATTGGTACCCGCAGGAAAATGCCAAAAGTTTGGGCAAGGTCGGTTAGATATTTTGATGGGTCTCGTTCAAATAAATAGGATTAAAAATTAGACTTTTCAATTCATTATTGTCTGGTTTTTATTATTATTTTGATAGCAACATTCGGCATTATTCTAGATTTATTAATTTATTTATACAAGATGTTCTTTTCTTAATAAAATTTAGATTTTATTAAAATCATATATTTGTTAACTCTAACATATAACTAAACACATTCTCTTGTGTTGTATTAACTATGCGACTCTCAGAAAAAAAACCTGGCAGAAACGTAATTTTAATAAACAATTAATTTCATAATTCAAAGTTTTTATCCTAAAAACGTTTTTAATAAGCGTCAACTGAGAAGTTTTCTCCGATCTTTGAATTTTTTTTTCACATATTCTAACTGAATGAATTAGGATATAGCAACCTTTGTTGTTAAAGATCCCATTAAGCACATTTCAAACAATTGATGATGACCTTTTTTCTAGTTTCTTTGTTCTGATTAACATTGTTTCTTAGCAAAATATAACTATTTAACAAAACCCTTTTAGTAATAATTTCTAAATAAGAATTTCATTTCTGAATTTATATGCCAACATGAATTTGTGCATTAAAACTAAATGCTGCAAATGGCTCGGATGTTGCAATATTATATTTCTAGCAAAGTAAAAAAAATCCTTATATCGTTTTTAAAAGAATCAATTATTGCGTATTTTATAAAACAGCCAGAATTTATTTTTAAGCTATGAAATCAAATCAGAATTTCTTTTATTTTATGTTATTTTTTTCTAGAGAAAATTTTAAACCTTAAACAAATGTTTCAAAAAAAAAAAAGAAAAGAAAAAGAGACAATTTTTGATATTAGATTTTTATTTTTAAATCGAAATGTACTATTCTGTCAGTTCTTTTTCAATTCAATATAAATACTTCATAAAAGATATGAACGAAGAAAATCTGCTTTAAATTAATGAACATTTTAATTAGAGAATACGAGAAAACAAAATAGATACAATGCAATAATCCTTTTAAATAGAAATAAAATCACAAAAAATCCATCTTGAGATATCCTCTAATCTCATTTTAATTACAATCATTTGCTATATATTTCATTGGCAAACCATTTCAACTCATTAAATATAAAATACCTCGTTTTCGATGCATTCTGCTATAGAATTAAGATCTTATTATTTCGAATAAAGAAAATTAATTTGATTTCTGGTAAGAATGTTAGAACAAATTTCTCATTTTCTTTGCTTTAGAATGATTTAATAAAATACTTAAATTCCAACTAATTCAATAATATAAGCAACAGAAAAAATGTTTATTTCGAAAATTAGTAAGTTAATTTGTTAAATATATCTTAGCTTTTTCATAGGAAATAATTTCTTCTTTCTATGATTAAAACATTGTTGTAAACTATTATTTTTTCGCATTTTATGATAAGCATTATTGCTGCCATTTCTTTTCACATAGAACAATGATAATAATTTCAGATCTATTGCCACTTAATGAAAAAAACTTTTATTTTTTAAGTAATTTTAAAACAAAACAAATTAATTTTATTTCAAATCCCGGTTGTAGATAGACTGAATAGCTGATTAATCAAAAAAAAAATCAAAGATATTTCTTTCAGTCTCTGTATCTCTATCGCTTTCAGTAGTCATAATTTGCATCTTTTAGTTTAAAAGATCATCCAAATTAATTTTTTTACTGCATCGAAATATTAAGAATCCGTATTAATGGACTTTCTTGCATTTTATATTGAAAACATTCTTTGAAGAATGATTTGATTAAAATTTTATGTTCCTTTTATTTAATATTTTTAACATTTGAAATTCCTTTATGGTTTTGGTTTTCAGATTTCATACATACAATAAGGTCCTTTTTTGTCCTTGAAAAGTATATAGTGCTCCATTCTAATAGCATGGTTGCTTCCAAATTAAATTACCTGTTTTTAAAAGCACTTTTATTTAATTTGATTTGTTTCACGTTTGTAAATATGGAATTTCGTTATCGATTTTTCACTTATTTTCTGCTAGAACTCTGAAATTTTGTACGCTCCCGTATTCTGGACAACAAATACACTTTTGAATATTTTCAGTACTTAGTTAGTTTTAATTAACAGCTTACTGAATGATTAAATTAAATTTTGATTTCGGACCCGGAGTGCCACCTGGTAGTGAGCTCCAGAAAAATTATTTCATGTTTGTAAAGTATAAAATAATTAAAATGACAATACTCTTCTATTTAGCATTCTAATAAAAGTGTATTTTTAAAAACTCCTTTTAACATTAAGGATTAAAACAAATCTGAGTATTCTATATTACGCATTTTCTTACGAGCACATCTTCGTTACAAATATTTCTTAATCTGAAGCCTTAATTTATTATGCTTTCACTTAAAAAGTTTCAATATGCATAAAGGGTTTCTGTTATTTATTTATAAATTTTTCACTTACTGCACAATGAAATATTTTCTTTCATATCGCTATAAAATATAAATAAAGTATGAGGAAATAAAGCGAAAATCCGTTCGGTGGTTAACCAGAGTACCATTGTTTTACTAAAGGAATTGAGATCACGGATAATTCACCAAAATTGCTTGCAGGTTTCAGGAAAATAGAGGTCTGACTAAAAAAAAAAAAATCCATACTCTTAATTTTGTATTAAGTTTAACACACTTATGAAAAAAGAAAAATAATTTTTTAACGCCTGAAATAATTTTCAGTAAATTTTATTAGATTTATATTGAATATTAATATAAGAAATGAAGATCTCTATCTGAATCTGCGATCAACAATCCTTTAACACTGCATTCTGATTACACTGCTTTCATATAACACGATGCAAATATTGCGACTGTCCTAATACAGCATGACATTCTTACTATATATAAATAGAAATTTAAATAAATATGAAATTAAATTTATTATTAATAATTTATTCCTGATGGCTAATGATTTTTCTTTGAATCTTTTTTTTAAAATTAATCTTATTGGCGCTCTTGTTTGGATGTATAAAAAAATCTTGTTGCCAGTTCTTGCTTTGTCTTTTCACTTGAGATTTTCCGGGTTACAAGAGGCTTCCTTTGACGAAAGTCAAACTTCTTACAGAAAAAAGTTCCAATTTTTTTAATTCATACCTAAGTAGGTAACCCTTGATGAAGACTACTTGGATGGACTCTTTTATTCTTGTTCTACAATTTGTTAAAACTAGAAAAAATTCTGCTCATATAAAAAAAATAACATTCTTACGATATATTTTCACCTATCACCATTTAATAAAATTGGATATTTCTCTCTTATATAGCCTGAATATTTCTGGTACTCCCTTTTAATTGTGCTGAGTTAATATCCTTTTGGTTTACCATTACCATGTATTTTTTATATATATTTTTCATTTTTTAATACATGAATGAACGTTTTAATTGTGTTATATCAGAAATGAATGCCGAACAACATGAAATTTTTTGGATTGTTTTGAAATGAAGGATCGACAGTTCATGGCACACAGCATGCATTATTCTTGATTATTCTACAATCCTTAGATAAAACCAATATATTTCTTATAATATTTATAATTTTGAGTAAAGATCACAACTGCACGAGAAAAAAAATAGTATTTGACTTTTTTAAAATATCCCCTCAAACTTAAAATTGTTATAGATCCAGAGAAAATAGCATCTCTACTGCTATCAGCGGCATACACCATTCTTTATTCTTGATTATTATACAATTTTTGGATACATTTTAAATATTTCTTATGATATCTATAGTTTTGCATATACAGAAGAGTCTCCCTACAACGAAGTCTCTCTACAACGAATTTCTCCCTAAAACGGAATTTTTAATCGGAATCTTAAATAACATTCAAAATATTCTCCATATAACGAAGTGGTTGTCTCCCTATAACGAATTTTACGAGAGGTTTATCTTTTCGATTTTTGTCATTTTTGAAGAAAGTGGATAGTTTCTGTGCGACCAATTCGCTCACACGTGCCTGTTTCTGGAACCACTCACTCTTAAAATGTGAAAATTTTTCTGAAAATTTAACATCACGCAATGTAAAGCAATGTAAAATAACGGAATTTTTCAAGTAAAATAAACGTAAGTACATACTAGTACATATTATTCTCTAAATTGGTGAATTGTTTTAACTTTTGAGCATTTTATTTATACAATAAAAATTAGTATAATTTTAACAAATTTATAATATATATATTACTTCATTTTTAATTGAAAATCATAATTAAATACATTTGAACTTATCGCACCTATTGAAAAGTTTGGCACATTTACTTAAATAACTGCAAAAATCTAACGAATTTTTCAATTGGAACCAAGCGATTTCATTATAGGGAGACTCCACTGCATATCACAACTGTACAATAAAAAAATGTTCTATTTTTTAAAATAACCACTTAAACTTAATAATGGCCTAGGTGCAGACCTTATTGCTGTCTTATTATTCGTGATCTTATTGCTGTCAGCGAAGAATACATTTTCTTTTACTTGCTTCGTAAGCTCCCAAGACTTTGGTCATTTTACTTATACTTTTCACTTCTCCATGAGAATTATTCTGTCTCTAACAGTGTCAGCTTACTCTGACTAAAATAAGTTGACGAGGATCTTCTACCAGCTGGCATTTACCAAGCCAGTCTGTCACCTCTGGGCCTATGCACAAGGCCATATGCAATGATTTGAATGATCCAAACATGAAAAACCTTATTTCCTTACTACATTAACAAAGATTAACGGCGGGACTTCAAATCCCAATAAACTAGGCTGACATTCAAGGAAAAGAATGATATTTCGAGTTTTTAGTGTAATCCTAAAAATAAATTTAACTATTGCAAACAGCACATATTAATTCCCAGAGTTTTAAAATTTTGATCTTTCTGTTCTTTATTTTAACGATAAAGTTTATGTAGAGGAACTTTGCACTTTCCCTTAGAAGTTCAGGGTAAATTTTGTAAAAGTAGTTCAGAAGCATTTAGCAAACAAGTGCAAGTAAGATTCATACAAGAGAATCTAAGAAAAAAGTTAAGTTTCGTTTGAAATTCTTTTAGGCATTCACGTTGTAGTTCATAAAGATAAAACCATTTTCTTCGTTTAGATAATCGGAGAATTTTTAAATCCTATTGATAATGTATCATTTTTAATTAGTTCTCAATATCGAATGTAGAACAGCAAGATTTAGTAAGTATCTATACAAAATAAAATAGAAATTAAAAAAGTGTTATGAAACGATATTGAAGAGTAAATATAAATATTTTTAACTGTGGTGCTTTTAAAGACGTTAAATCGATATTTTAAAACCTTTCCATTTTATTTATGATTATTATGACCATTCTTTTAAGTCATTAATATAATTCATAATTAATTGATATAATTATGATGCAATCTTGCATTCTGTTTTTCTTAAATCGCTATCAGATGGTATTTCTATGATGGAGTCAAAATTAATCTATTAACTGATAATTAAGTTTTGAAAATATTACAGTAATGTATTTTTCATCAGGAACACCAAACAGTACAAAATTTCGGAAATTTAGTGAGAGAAAAGACAATTACAGAATTTCATTTTTACAACCATGAAAGAAGTTAAATTAAGGAAAAGCAGGTAAAAAAGAAAAGTCATTCTGAGAAATTTCCTTTTACCAATCTCGGAAATCTCTTCAAAAACAAACAACATTATTTTTTTTTCAAGAAACAAACCCGGGTAATTATGCTTTGGAAAGGTCTTACATATTTGTAGCTTTGATTGTTTTAAAAAAATATTAAAGTATTGAATAAATGTCAAGAACGTTATATGCATCTTTCTCAGAAAAAAATAGAAATGGAATATTAAAGCAGCTTTGAACCTGGAATTATTGATCTGGACGCGCTCAATTATCGTTTCGTAAATATTTAATATTCTTATTTTAAGAAACAGGTTCGAATCTAACGAAACCTTTGAAGCAATGCTGTGTTTATGAATTATTCATAGGCTAGGAAATTAAAGCAGTCAATGCTTAGAAGATAAATTTTAAATGCGAAAAAAAGATAGTGTTGTCTGAAGAATATAGTTCTCTTTTCTTCAGGCAAATAAGAAAAATAGGAAATTGCTTCGTAAAATATTTTTTATACATTTCGAAAAATAATCGTTATTAAAGGTAGGTAGATGCAATGCATGCTAGAAAAAGAATACATCATTTTTGCTGGTGAACTGTGCGTTAAAATCTTTTAAATCAGAATTAGATGATATTATTTATAAATTGAAGCTGTAATCTTTATGATTTATCATGTTCATTTGTCCAGTTTCAATGACACGATTCCCTAATAGCACAAGACGCTGTACAATATTGTTGCGATATTTTCACGATATTGTACAGCATTCAGAATACCGGACAACGTCGTAGAGATATCGTACAATATCTTGTGCTAATAGGGTTACTATTTTAGAGACAAGTCGCATAATTATGAACCGTCATGAGACGATGAGGAATAGAATGAAATGAAAACAGAATTAGGTAAGCATAATAGCTGCGAATTTAGATGAGATAAATGTATATTTATTACAAGATAGTATTCATCGCAAACCTCTTTTCACATAAAAGATTCAAAGGCCAGAATTTTAAAAATTGAGCTCTTGATGATTGAGATGCTTGTATTTATTTAATAAGTCAACTATTCAACTTATTTATTTTAAATAAAAAGGAAACTTACAGATGAAGTATGAAAAAGAAAGCTTTGCAGAGAAAACCGCACTGATAAAAAAATTGCGATTATGATATGAACTGATATAATCTCAGAAGAAAGCTGTTACTGTGATAAAAAAAACTCTTAACCCTCTGATTCCTAAGGCCATTGGAATGAAGAGACCTCAAAATACGGGAACGCGCGAGCTCCTCTATCAAAGGTAAGGAAAATTCACTTCCCTCCTCACAAACCATAATGACAGCTGGCATTGTCCGAATTCTAAGAAAGCCCCCCTTTTCTCCAAACACATCTGGGCGAGCAACTCTAACGAAGAAAGCACTCGCCGAGGGTGTGAAATCAATCACACTTAGCGAAAGGAGGGTGGAAATTTCAGAGTGATATTCGGACGTTTCGGACGGCCATCGTCTTTTGCTTGAAGGGACGTATGGGGCGCACCCGTATCGATAGAGTTAAAGGTAGGTAAAATACAGGGATGGTCCCAAATCGCGATGCGTAGAAGGTCTTGCCGCGCATTACGTCTTCTTGGAACTTATTCCGAAATTCTCAGCTATTCCACATGATTTCGAATTGGAGAAATAAATTTATTCTATCTTTAAGAAAGGTTAAAAATACCTGAT
>BGPR01028701.1:231-19791 GCA_013235015.1 Araneus ventricosus | reverse complement strand
ATGCACTCAAGAAATGTAAAAAACGATGCACTCAAGAAATGTAAAAAGACTTCAGGGATTGGAGAAGAATCCTAAAATGCCGTTTATCAGAAACAGCGTTTTGAAAAAAGGCTTTTAAAGATGGACACAATTGAAGAACAAAATTAAGTTTTGCACAGAGGATTGACCTATGATTTGAGTATTTGGAACAGAACAAAATAATGTGTTCAATGTTATTGTCACGATTACAAATTTGACAACGAGGGTTATTGTGTAGACCAAATCTATGCAAAAGTGCCGGAGTAATAATCATCCGGGTTAAAAGTCGTGCAATAATGATATCCTCTCTTCTATTTTTGAGCCAAGGGGTAAGAGTTAACATGGTGGGAATATCGCCAATAGATTCTTGATATTTGCTATTTTGAAAGGAATGATTCGTTTTTTGAAGAGAAATGGTTTGAAAATGAGAAATTATATCTTCAGAAGCAATCCACTCTATAAATGGGTGGAACTCCGTGACCGTTTTTGCGAGTAAATCCGCCTTTTCATTCCATTGGATCAAAGAATGCCCTGGAGTCCACACCAAACATATTTTTTGATTAAAATTTTTCCTAACAAAAATTTTTCCAGTTAATCTGTGAATGACCTTCGGAGATTTGATTGTAAGGCATTTTAAAGCTTGAAGAACTGAATAGCTGTCTGTCAACAATAATAAGTTTTTATCTGTGACTGAAAGTTCATCAAGGGCTTGACAAATTGCCAAGGCTTCCGCCGTAAAGATGGAATTGATGGGGTGGATTCTATAGACAAAAGATTGCAGGTTAGAGATACCCGCGATAGAAGTGAAAGAACGTGATTTGGATGCGTCCGTAGCAATGATATGATAGTCATAAAATTCTTTCGATACAGCTTCTTCAAAGAGGTCCTTGATCAAGAAAACAGGATGAGCTTTATTTTGGAAACTAAAATCTGAAAGGTGAATTTCACAAACATTATTTCGAGAGAAGAGGGTATCAGGAAAGGAAATAATATGATCTGTAGAAGTGTCCAGATCCGCAAACAAATTAGCCATCAATACTTCATCTTTTTTAATTAATTTGATGCTTGGTCTACAATTTTGATCATAAATGGGAGAGAGTTCCGTTGGCAAGTTGCCTGATAAAGAATTGCGCCGCTAACCTCTTAATTTTTTCTGACAGCACTTCCTGACCCGCTATTTTCATTAGCACAATATTTGGGGTCCATTTAGGCAGTCTGAGAGCCATAGTTTGTATTGAATTGCATGCTTTATACTGAGTTTCAGAAAATTTGTTTGTAAGTGAGCAACTGTAATAAAAAAGACTACAAATACTATTGTTTACTATGTTTATAAGATCCTTTGTTCTGGGGCCATAATTTTTGTAAGCAATAGATTTTAAAGCGTTAATTTTCCTGAGGGCTTTAGATCGAATATTTTTCAATATAACTCCATTTTGGTTAATTTTGGAAAAATTGATACCTAGATATTTGATAGTTTGTGTCCAAGGGAGAGGAAAACCTGCATATGTAAGTCGGGGAAAAGACTGCAATTTCTTTTTTGATAGGTCAGCTATAAAACTTTTTTCAGGACTGATATCGAGTTTCCAGTAAGTACACCATTTATAAACATTTTCCATCGTATTCTGCAACTTCTTTGAAACATAATCTAGAGACGTGTGAGCACAAAAGATGAAAATGTCGTCAGCAAAAATTGAATATTCCACACCTACATCAAGCGTTTCAAAAAAATCCGACAAAAAACATACGAAAAGAAGTGGCGAAACCACACTGCCTTGAGGTAAACCTGTCTGAACATTTTTAGTCTTAGAAAGAGAATTTCTCCAACGAACTTGAATCGTTCGATTTTGCAGAAAGCTGTGCAGGACCTTAATAATGTTTCCTTTAATACCAAGCCGAAGGCACTTTAAAATAAGACCATCTATGTAGACAGAATCGTATGCGCTTTTAATATCTAGACTAATTCCAAGTAAGTATTTCTTATGAGTATGGGCTTCGGTAATGGCTGTGTGTATTTTGTATACTGCAAGTTGATTGTCTCTGAGGGGGAGGAAGCCGTTCACAGAAGGAGGGACTTTCTTCCCGATCAATAAATGATGGGTTATACGCTGAATCAAGATTCTTTCAAAATTTTTTGAAAAAACAGAGGTGAGGGCAATTGGTCTGTACGAATTAATTTTTGATTTGTCTTTATTCGGTTTTGGAACTGGAACGATAATCGAATGCTTCCATTCCTCTGGAATATAAGAGGTAGAAAAAACTTCCTGAAAAAATGATGTAACGCTAATTAAATCTTTAATACTGAGTTTTTTAAACCAATTCGCGGAAATGCCATCCGCACCTGGAGTTGAATTTCGTGTTTTTTGAATAGCTTGCCTTACTTCCTGAAGGTGGATAGGAATATTAAGGTAACCATTACAGTCTCCACAATAGTCTAAAGGAATTGGCTCATGCTTCATGCTACTGTCGGAAAAAAAATCGACAAAAAGATTGCTTTGCTGTGTTGAGTTTGAAATATAACGATTGTTACGTAGTATAAGGTTTGAAATGTTTACTTCTTGGTTTTAATGACTGTAAACCTTATTAAGCATAGAATAAAACATACGTGGATTTCTGGTTATGTTACAAATTTTATCCCAATAATTTCGACTAGCCTTTTTGATATGAAAACGTAGTTTTGATGCATATTTTTTGTGTTTTATCCAGTCTGATTCTGAAATGAAACGAAGGGCTGTTTTGCGAAAAAGGATTTTAAGTTTGTGAAAATTATGACAAGATAAATTCCACTAGAGTGGATAATTATTAGCCGGCAAAGTGATTATTTTTGTGTTTTCCCTGATCACTTCCGAGATTTTGCGTGTCAGTACATTAAGATTAGTTTCTGTTGTTAAAACATTTGCAGATTGACTCATAGTCCGATTCCAATCAATTGTTTTCATTTTCTTAGAAATGTGTTCCAGTTTCGACCATGTGATAATGACTGGACAGTGATCGCTTTCAAAATTTGAATCGGAAACATAGCAATCAACACCATGGGAAATGGATGCAGAGCAAATTGAGAGATCGAGAAGCGAAGCTGATCCAGTATGAGTAGCATAGGTAGTATTCGAAGTGTTGAGGAGAACAAAACTGGAATTTTGCAACCATTCAGCGAAATCATTACTTAACGGAGAAGATTTGTCTGATCCCCATAGAGGGTGATGTAGATTAAAATCACCAAAAATGAAGACAGGAACTGAAAAGGAATGAAAAAATTGTTTTGCGCTTTCTATATTGAAGCCTTGAGGAGCATATAAGTTAATAATGATTAAATTTAAGCCTTTATAAAAAATCTCAACTGCAAGAATCTCCTGATTGGCATGATGTGAGAAGTTAGTCGGAATGATTCTCCCGGATGCGGTTTTTGGAATTCCAGTAATCAACCCCCTCCAGGCCGATCTTGCCTGTCCAAATAAAATAAAGTTTTAGATGAACAAAAGAAGTGATCTTCATGCTTGAAGAAAGTTTCCTGAAAAATCCAGAATTCTGAAAAAGAAAAAGGAGGAACTTTGAGCCAGATTTTTTTTATTCTTAAGACCTCTACAATTCCACTGAACAAAAGTCATTACAGAAAAAACAAAAACCTTAAACTACAACAACAAAAACAAACCCAAACAAAGGGGAAGGAAAGAACTTGAACACACGAAAAACAAGAAAAGAAAAAAAAACCCAAATGTCCTAACCAAGAGCACCCGCATCCAATTGAATTGGGACACCAGATGCTTTGCGAAGTTTATCGACCGCTTTTTTCTTTCTAGATGGCGAGATAGTTTCACCACCC
Organism: Araneus ventricosus; assembly: GCA_013235015.1. NCBI lineage: Eukaryota > Metazoa > Arthropoda > Arachnida > Araneae > Araneidae > Araneus > Araneus ventricosus. The sequence continues at coordinate 15,956 of BGPR01028701.1, read as the reverse complement.
AGCTTATTAATAGCAGAGAAGTTTTGCAAAAGTGATTCCACTAATCTTTCAAACAATTCAACAAGCTGATTAGCTTGTTGTTCCATCTTTGCATTAATTGTCTGGATAACCGACTCTATCTTTTCGTTCATTTTAAGAAGCATAGCCTCCATTTTTCCATTAATTTGTCCTTCAATATCATTGATAGGTGCATGAGCTTTAACAGCTGAAGCGTAATTAACTTTCGCAGATTGATTGTAGATGCGTCTGGCCTCAGCAGTTGTTAGATGATTTCGACATTTTAGTTCCATTATGCTCTGTTCCTTAATATAAAGAGGGCAGCCCTTCGATGTGGCCGAATGGTCCCCTTGACAATTTACGCATTTTTGTGGAACTTGACAAATTCCCGAATGAATTGTACCACATGAATGACAAACGGGTGTCTTTTCGCAAACCCTTGAGGGATGCATGAAACTGTAGCATTTTGTACACTGACATGGCCTGTCAATAAAAGATTGAATTCTTTGATTTGTGAACCAAATCTTCATACACCCAGGTAAGCGAGTTCCAAGCATAGTAACCAGAACAGGTGATGATTCCCGGGTATTGTTTTGTTTTACAAAACGCCTTATTTCCACAATCTCAATTTCATTGTTTTTGGATAACTCTGCCGCAACCTCAGATAACGATACTGTAGTGGGAATATCATATAAAAGAAAACGGGAAGTTATGTTTTCCCATATGATATTTGTAGAAACAGGAGTGTTTACAACTTTTTCCAAAGTCAGTAACTGTGCGGCACACACTGGATCCTGCGTTGTAAAAATAATTTTGCCCTGTCGGGTAAATTTCATATTCTGCATGCTATTGTGACGATTAATTTTATCTTTAATGAAGGATTGCAGAGTGAAAGGGTTTAATTGTGGAAATCTAGAGTTTGGATCCAAATTGGATATCAAAACATTTATATCTTCATATTCACTTTGTCCAAGCCGTAAGACAAGTTCCTTAGTGGATTTACCACTCTTGAAAAATTTTTCAGAAGTTGAGGTCTGCATAATGGCGTAAAGGCTTTGCAAGTTCACAGAAAAACAGTCATCATAATCATCCAACACAGTAACTTTTGTGTGGCTCAGCTTTGTACAAGAGAAACAAAATAATAGAAAAAAGAAAAGGACAGGTCTCACCTGACTTCTATGAACAAAGAAAGAAACAGTCGAAAACACACAAAAAAAGAAACGAAGCAATTAACTTTCTTGCTTCCAAAACGGATAATAGCTCTGTGGTAGTAGTATCCTAGCGAATACCCGCGCACCTTCGAGCGACGATCACCAAATCCAAGTCCAAATTCGAGTAATTGTAGTTACAGTTGCTTGTTAACAAACACGAGAAGTCTGTCTCTTCTATGGACAAGTTTTCTGTTTTGTTTATTTACATTAAAATGCGGTAATTACAAAATTCCGGTGTAATGTTGGGGTCTATTCTGGTACCCCCGGTTGGGTTGGGAGACGTCACTTTTTCGTTGTTAAGGGTCTATTCTGGTACCCCCGGTTGGGTTGGGAGACGTCACTTTCACGTTAACAACGGAAGGTAATGTAATCTCAATGGAATCTTCAAAGCAAAGCGGAAGTCCAGGTTATTATAAATAAACAAAACAGAAAACTCGTCCGTTCATTTCAAAGTATTTTTCAAATCTATTAATCAGGCAAACGTTTCAATATATTTTTATGCTTCCAAAAAATTAGCTAAACACACAAACAAATTTCACGGCATTTTACAGATCTTCATTTTTCTCCCTCTCATAAGAATGACAACATATCTCTAACAATACTGGTGAAAGCAGAAAAAGTTCTTTCGAATTTTCACTGAACAGAACAGCTTTATTTATCACAAAAATCAATAGTTTGCTAAGAATTGTTTTCCTTGTGCGAGAAGCAAAGCTGGTGTTTTTAAAGTTAAATTCTTGTAGGTTTTAAAAAAGTAAGTAGTTCTTTGAATCATATAAACAAATGTATGCGAATAATATTTGGAGATAAATGTAAAGATTATGGATGTGACAATCGTCAGATCATAAATTTAACCACATTCTCTGTGGCTTTCGTTAAAGAATGTCTATTTGTGTATTTTACTCGAAATATACCTTCTGTTTTACAGCTTAGTATAGTTTTCTGTTGTATTTTGATAATTTTATGCTTAAGACTCTAGAACACGTTACTGCACCGTCGCCAAATTGGCAACTCTTTCGCCAACCATTATTATGGCAATGAAACACAAACAATAGTGGAAATTTAAAGCAATGGGTTAATTTAGCGTATTTATTTTATCGCTGCTATTTAAAGGTTCCATAAAAGAAAACACTTTTGGGTTAGAATATATTATAGTTTTTTTGTGTGTTGTGTATCAATTATGCAGGTGCTGCACATTTAATACTGCTAAAAATTCATTTCTTTTACTGTGTGTTCCATCTTTGAGATATATCTTTTTGCAGCATCTGATTTAAAAAGCAGATACTGCTTTTAGAAGAAATTCTGACATTTTCTAGATTACATATTTCTAAAATTACCATTAAAGCTAAATCATCACCTTTAAAGATTGAAGATTAGAATTTTCAAAATTGAAACAAACATAATCTGGTTTTTCTAAACATATCTTTGTCCTTCTGTGTATGAAACTTGGACTAGACATGAAAACATGGTACTGTTTCATCACCAAATTCGTGACACTGACATCAACAACTAGGTCTGAACCATGTTAAACCTAATATCGTATTTGGTGAGTTATCCCTTGAAAAATTCAATTTTGGTGGCATTACTTTATTCTCAAGTCTAACCTAAACTAGTTGGTATTTTTCTGTCTTTTCCTTCTTTCCCCTATCCTTAGCTTCTTGTTTAGTGTAATAATGACATCACCACTAAGTTGACATATTTAACTTACTTCTTCCTCATCATCTACTCAAGGGTAATATCAGCATTATCAGGTAATATTCTTTAAAAGAAATAACTTCTTATCTAGTTTGTAAAACTGCTTAAATAGTGTATCAGAATTTCTTTCAAAATTGGTCACTATAAAATCATAAGTTTTTCATAGTATTGGAGAATCAAGATGTTGTTTTCCATTGCATATTTATATTAGTGAGGATATTTATCTGGTTTCAATAGGGAAATTATTTATTAACATATAATTTTTTTTCTTACTTTAAAATTTATATTTTTAACATTAGACCTTTTATTGGTATTAGCTTTTGCCTTTGTTGAGTATGTGAGAGGATGCATGTAAATGAAAATATTGTTAAAGCTTATCAACATGTGTGTCAGAATCAAGAATTAACATGAAATCTCTTCATTTGATCATGGTTCAAAATTATGGGGTGCATTCCAAAATAGCCCTCATGTTGTTTCAAATTGGGACATTTATATAACTAAACTAAATTAAACTAGACATGAAATCTTAAATATGAAAATTCCTTATATAGAGATTTTGCCAAACCAGAAAAGAACAATATACTTCAAAATATATTTCTCAAGGGTTGAAAAACACAGATTTTCCCCCTTTATGTCCCTCAAATTTTTTTAAAAAATTTGTGTTTTATGCCATGCCATAAACATTCTAATTTAAGCTAAATAAAAAGAAAATGATATTTAAGTAAATGCCAGCCCGATTACTCTGCAATACATAATTTGCTATGTTTCTGCTCCTGTTAGCGCTAGAAAACAATTCTGAAAATAAAATAAAAAATATTTTTATTTATCACAGAAAAGTAATAATAATTTTTCACCATCTTAATAACTGATTTGTAACAAAAAATATATATACTAAATCAGGTCTATTATGTGTGAAACTAAAAGTGTCTCTTTTGAGTGAATATTACTTCAATTTGGAGAAAATGAAAAAGGATTTCAAGTGCTTGATCAAGTGCCAATTGTTTTACAGGCTGTGACTGAATGGGTCTGCTTCGATAGTAGCTCCAGGAATAGGAGAACATTTCTTTCATCCTCTTTATATACATCATTTTGTGGGTTTTAGTAAGTAATACTGTGTATAAATCAGTGCTGAAAATTTCTCTGTTGAAGATTTATTACTTTTTTTTTCTGAGCATTAAAGCTTCTGTGAAATGATCAGCTCTTCCTTCCTCCATTCCTTTATTAATATTATTTTGTTTATATTTACTTCATTTATTTATTTTTATACTCAAATTATTACAGATTTCAAAATGAGAGCAGCTAATGTATAACTGTGTCAGATAACCAAAATCTAAATATAGAAAATTTGGGAAGTATGACAAAACAAGAATATCGGTCTTTACGATAGTTGCCGTGCTACAATGAATGAGCCACTTCTGTTAAATATAGAATAGTAAGAAATGGGAAAACAAAAATTCACCCATTTTGGTAATTTTTTATTAAAGTTTGCTATTTTTTGTAATTATTATGAGATGAATCGTCTAAAAATTTATTCACAAGTGAAATACATGTAATTTGGAATATATGAATATATCTATTCAAGTTATTCTGTTCTGAAACTCTTGTTTTGTGACATTAGATTTTTTAGAATTTAAGAAAATACTTTATAAGCATAGATCAATTTTTAAAAATAAATTGGAATAAGAAAGGACTATATATGTTTGAAATCATTATTTAGTTTAGAATTATTAGTAGCACAGTTTGAATAGTAGCAGAAAGATTTTTGTAATATCTTTGTACTATTTTCAGAAGTGCATAATTAATATTCATCAAAAGAAATTAATTTTCATGTTGGATTACAAGAAAACACATAAATAAAGTAATTTCAGTTTCATCTTAGAAAGATGCAGTTACATGAGAGAATTTTAACACAATACAAGAGTAGAAACTACTTTATGCAAGTGTATCATTATATTTATTGTACTGTTTTATTTATGTATAAGAATATCTGTTAGAATAAAAATATCTGTTAGAATAAAAATATCTGTTAGCTGCTTTGTTTATTAGAAGATATATGTTAAACAGTATTATAAATTGGCTGATGATAATTGCGATATTACCATGAAAAATAAAAAAGTGGAATTTATAAATGATCTAATTATTAAAATCTATTTATGTTTTTGCTAATTAAAGATTAAATTGAACCCATATTAAACTGACTTATTTTTTTATTCAAAAAATATTCTGAAAATGTCTATTCAATAATCATGAATTTTGATTATTTCTTTTATCACTCACATTTGTCTTAAAACTCATTGATGTCCTTCTTTGAACTTACCTTATCATAATTATTAATTATGTTTTAATATTTGTTGATTTCATGCTAATGACAAACATCACTCAACTTTTGAATAAATATACAAAATGATAGTTTCATTAGCATTCAATTTTATTAGTCTTTTCTCCACCATATTATCAACTTGCTGATATACTCATCATTGCTTGGAATGAAAATATTTCAATGTTTTTTTAAAAGAATAACTATTTAATTAATTGTTGTGAAAACTTCACTAAAACCTTATGCTTTTGTGTTTGTGAATTAAATTTGAAGTACTTATAATATAACACAAATGCATATTACATAATAAACTTATCAAATATTAAATCAGCTGTTGATGGCTGTGTTGTGAATGCAGGAGTTATGTTAGAGTCCACCCGACGGGGGGGGGGGGGGCCCGGGCGGCCCAATGCGGGGGCAATGTATCCTGGACAGAGGGGTATGACCTGCTGCACAAAGGGAGAGGAGTAATGATGACCTTCTCAAATTTTTGCTAGATCTTTATTTAGTAGTTGTATAGTCCATTGTTGAAGGGGGTGCAAAAAGTTGCCCTGGCGGGGATGGGGGGTGGTACACCATCCCCGACAGGGGGCTCTGGCCCCCTGGGCACCTCACTGGCACCACCCCTGAGTGAATGTAATATACGAGAAAGTGAAAAAATATATTTAATATTGGCACTTGACAGAATGCCAGAACACACATAAATAAACACATTATTTAAAGTTTTTTACAATTTTAAGGAACACAACTATCTTGTTGAATTAAACAACAAGCTCTATCCACTGCAGGATGTCTTATTATTGAGCATCTCCCAAGAAAGAGGGAAGGTGGAGCCAACTGGTAGCACAGCATATATTTGTATCCATTACAGTTTTTAAGTAATAAAAATTAACTATTTAATGAATTATCCTAAAATCCTACATTGTGCTTCATAGTATTTGTGAGGAAAATTTTAAGAAAATCTTTGATTTCTGTAAGGTACAAAATAAATATGAATTTTACTTTTAATTATATAGATTAAAACATTTGAAATTTTTCTCAAGAAGATATTCTAAAATATGATAACATTTTGTAATTAATTTGTTATATATTTTTATGAGCTATTAAGATAAAATTGATAGTTGTGTTTTATAAATGTAGGCCAGTTTTCTCTGAAATGTTTTTAAAGAAGATATTCTAAAACATAACATTTTTTAATTAATTTTAATATATTTTTATGAGTTATTGTGTTAAAATTGATAACTGTAGAATGAAATTGTTAGTAGTAGTAGTATATATGTTTTCCTTCTAGCTATGTACTTTATGGTAGTGCAACTCGTGTAAAAAGGTCATATGTTGAGTATTTGTACATCAGTAATTTTCCAATTTGATATAAAAATTTAAAAGGTACCTTTAAGACAGATACAGGCATCAGGAAATAAATTAGTTTGACTGGAATTTAGCACCAAATGTATCATGAAAGTTTATCTAGGGTATAAATCTTTAAATTATAATCCTACTTTTCCATAATGCAAATTTACTGCCTAACCAAATTATATTTATTATTCAGTGCATATTGTTTTGCACTTGGTGTTTTCTATGATGAAGAATGTTTATTGTATCACATTAAGGCATAATACTTACATTAATTATGATAATTTCAGCAGGAAAGGACCAAAGAATGGAAAAGAAAAGAAACAGGTTCTTAAAAGTCTATTCATATGAACATCCATGTGAAATATTACCTAATCTGTTTAGTGAAATTATTTCTCTAATGATTTTTTTTTTTTTTACTATAATAAATAGTGTGAAAGCTCATTTTGATTTTTACAACATTTTTGCTTCTTGTGTTTGTATAAAACTTTTATGTATTCTCTTGAGAAAATTACATGTAACATCTGAAAATCTTTGATATAATTGAAGCCTTTTTTTTTTTTTGTTTCAGATAATAAGCTGTTCTAACATGAAATAATATTGATGAAAGAATTATTCTTTGTGGATTCCCAAAATAGCTTTGTAAAAACAATTATCTTCCAAATACCAAGGGGAAAACCAGAAAAAAATTCATTATTTTTGGATATAAATTTTGATATTATTTGACTGATAACTGCATTGGATTAATTTTTCCAGTTTTTATACTCTTTTAAAATTATGTTTTATGTGAAAGAAGCACAAATCTCAAAACTGGATCAATGGCAAAAGAACCACTTGAAAAATAATAAATTTTGTTACAAGAATCGACATTGTATTTCACATACAGGAAGAATGATTGCTTTGAGTATAGTCTAAAAAAGTGTTCATCATTCTACATATTGGAAAATTATTAGTAATGCACCATTATGCTCTCATAATCAAGGACTGTTTTATCTGAAGCTAGCCTTTGCGTAAGATTTGAATCTTTTGTGTATCATTTGTACAGCTGTATGTTTTCCAATTAAAGCAGGCTTATCAAATAATGGAAAAATCTTTTGTTTGCGAAGTATGTAACAAACTATTTACTGAAAAAAGCTCTTTAAGGAGGCATCTTCTTACTCATACAAATGAAAAAGATTTTGTGTGTGATGTGTGCAACAAAGCTTTTGCTAGAAAATATACTTTAAATACACACTATCGTATTCATACAGATGAGAGACCTTATGTCTGTGATTTATGCAGCAATGCTTTTCTGAGAAAAACTGATTTAAATGAGCATCGTCGTAACCATACAAATCATAAACCTTTTGTGTGTGGGCTATGCAATAAGGCATTTTCTCGAAAGGGACACTTAACTGAACATTATTTTATTCATTCAGAAGAGAGACCTTACAGTTGTGATGTGTGCAGTAAAGGTTTTTCTAGGAAAACACATTTAGACAGACATTATCGTACCCATACAAAGGAGAAACCATTCACTTGTGCCATCTGTGACAAATCATTTTCACAAAAGGGTTCTTTAGAGGTACACTATCGTATTCATAATAATTACAAGCCTTTTGTATGTGATGTATGCAAAAAGGCATTTACTGTGAAAAGTAATTTAAAGAAACATTATTGTAATCATGTTAATGGGAAATTCTACGAGTGTGAATTGTGCAGAACAGTATTTCCTCAGAAATCTAGTTTGAATAAGCATTATATTACGCATACCAATGAGAAACTTTTCTCCTGTGAAATATGCAAAAAAGCATTTGCTCAGAAAAAGCATTTGTACAAACATAGAAAACGTACTCACAAGAAAGAGAAAATTTCTGATGTATATGCATTGCAGGATAGTGCTGACATGAGCAACGAAACTTGACTAAAATTGAGTTGTATACAAAAATGGAACAAGAATTTTTTTTCGTAGATTCTTTTTCAGAAGATAAAGCCTATAAGAATAGCCAAATTTTTAGAAGTAATAGTTTTTGCTTCTTTATTTCTTATATTTATACAAAGAAATTTAATGAAAGAGAATTTTATTGAAATGTTGATTTCAAAAATTTAAAATAAAAATTACTCAAAACCACATTTATGTATTTTTAAACATATTTTAAAGAAATTAGCTTTAAAAAATACGCAATAAGTTTTACATCATTTTATATTACCTATCAGTAACAAAATAATATCACTTAAAAATACATTAAGCTTGCATTCTTCTGTAAATGTTCAAACAGTGGCTCTTGGATATTGTGCTGTAAATTGCATTTTGTTAATTCAGAGAAAAATGACTCTTTCGAACCTATAATTACGTTTGTGGTCTACTATACAAGTGAGGATCACCAGTGTCTTTCTGGTCCTGTAAAAATGTTCTTGTTCCACATTCTAGTTATGTCATTCCATGAGCACATGTTTGGCACAACCAAAATGCTTCAGAAAATTTCACTCTATTGTGAGTAACGCAGAAAGAACCTGAAGATGTAGCATTGCAGACAATTTTAAGAATTGGCTAACAACATTCAGATCATCATCAAACTTAATTTTTACCATGCTGAATTTTTAAAGTTTTTGCCACTGTCTTATAAGCAGACAAACATGTTATATTTATCATTTGACTAAGAAATTCCAGGAACTTTCATAAATTAATAAATGAATTGTTGAAGTTTCAGCTTGTACGATTAATAAATTATGTCTTTTCGAAGTATATGCACATGTTTGGATTTGTTAGCTTTAGACTGTTATTCGACTCTGTCTTAGATTAGTAAAAGAAAGTCGCATATTTTTCCATTCAGTGTAAAAGAATATATTTGTAAATAAAATTATTTTTATCTTCTCCATTGTTACTAACTTTTTTTCTAGTTTTGTTATACTTTTCAGTTTTGAAAGTTTGTGCATGAATGTAATGAGCTTTCTGTTTCATAAAAGTACAGGCGTACAAAACATTATCTTTCTTCTAAATTTCATAACATCTATAAAATTATTTTAAAAGGCTCTGCATTAAAATAGGCTTGAATATCCAATAATTTTTTAATGGTTACATTCTCTATCCTTTGTAGGGTTTGATCATGATCTTTATACAGTAAAACCTGTCTATAAAATATTGTAGGGACCTAGAAAGAGATAGTTTACTATAGATAGTTTGAGGATTTGTGCATCCAATGTTTAAGTGCATGTATTAACCGTTTGGGGTTGATGCCGCCACCTAACATATTTTATTATACTTATTGATTCATCTTACAAATAATAGCTGAGATAAAATTGTATTTTACAAACATATACAATTTTACATACTGATATAGAATTTTATTTTTAAATTTTTTTAAGAACTTCAAAATGAAAATTTTAGTTGAAAACTTTGTCAGCATTGTCATTTACAGCACCTTTAAATCGTTTTATTAGCTATACACTTTAACTTTTTCCATGGCATCTCTAATGTCTTTTCTTTCTTTTTTCAAAAAAGTAGCTATCATTGACTGAAAAATCCCATACTTTTTAGTAGTATCAACTTGCTTTAGTTCTTAATCGATTTCCGAAATTATTTGTAACTTTTCTTCAGATGTCAATGTTTTACACTATGCCATCCTAGATTCATGCTATTAACATATCAAAAGCGAATTTCAAGAAAAAAGTGGCCAGTCTGAAGTGCCAAATGCGAATGAACAGGTTATAGTGCATACTAGAGATCAGAGGTAACAAACATCTGTACACATTTCAATAACTTCTTCCCCCCCCCAGACCCCTGTCCTACAACAGGCTGCGGTTTCTTGCCCCTCCCTTCGATTTTCCTGTTATCTGACATTCTTTGACCATATGGTGTTATTTTCCAAGAAGAAAAAAATCCGGATTGTGCTGTACCAGTTTTCTACAGAGATAAAATAATCGTCATAGACAGGCGAGTCTTAAAAGTGGTTATCGTTGTAGGCAGGTTGAAAATGCATTGTATAAATAGGAATTCCACTGGGACCAAAGAAAATATCGTTATAGGCAGGTTTATCGTTATACACAGGTTTCATTGTATAATTATATTATCTCTCATCCAAATCTGTAAAGTGTGATTGAAATTTTGAGTTGAAGAATTTGCTGTACATCAAGCTTAAATATTACGGCCTCCTAGGCAGAAGAAACACAAGTGAAATTGCTCGTTTTTAAAATGATGTATATGCACTACATGAATATAAAAAAAAATAGAGGATGTTATTTGTAATGTTGGGTTGAATATGGTAAGTTTTGTTTCTTTTCGCGTCTGTCATTAAAAAATAAATAAATATAGGGGAGAGTGGGGTGTACCATTGATTCTGGCGGTATTAAAGTTCCTATCTAGCAGACAGATAATGAATTACACTCTACTAGTCAAGAAAAAGAAACAATCGTTGTAGCTGTTGAATTCATTGGATCTGTGAAGATTTATTTGTTTTAAAACGTCAACACTCTAATGTTCGTTCGATTTTAAACTACACAGTCGAGTCACAATATTATGACCATCACGCAGGTTGACATAAACACAGTTGTGGCCAATCACAGTTACGACTGAGAAATCTGTTTGTTGGAAGGCATACAAAGGTGGTTTCACAGTACGTGTTCGCATAGCAATAATTGTCGTAATGGGTAAGCCCCGCTATTTAACGGGCGGGCATTGAAAAGGGTATGATCATCGGGTACAGAGCACGCGGCGGCAGCATTTCTGAAACCGCAGCTTTCGTCAAGTGTTCACGTAGTGCAGTAGTGAATGTGTACAATAATTGGAAGGATCAAGAGGGTGTGCAGTCCAGGCTTGCAAACTGTGGGGCATCACGGGCCATTAATGACAGGGGTGAGCGTCGCTTGCGACGCCTGGTTAAGTGTGATCGACGCAATACCGTCGATACATTGACAGCCCAAATGAATCAGCAATGCACCAGAAAGCTATCCAGGACAACTCTGCAACGCACTCTACTGCGTATTGGCCTTCGCAGCAGACGTCTGATTTCAGCACCCATGTTGACAAGCGTGCATCGCAAGAAACATCGTGCATTTGCATTACAGCACAAACATTGGACCCTAGAACAATGGAAAAAGGTTGCTTTTTCAGATGAGTCTCGTTTTCTACTGCATCGGATCGATGGGTGCTGGCGTATTCGCCGAAAGACATGAGAAAACAAACTTCCAGAAACCATTGTTGGGCGCCAACAAGGTGGAGAAGGCAATGTAATGGTCTGGGGCATGTTTTAGGTACATTAATTCCTGTGGAAGGTACCCTCAATAGCTATGCATACTTATCCATCGTTGCCGATCAAGTACATCCTTACGTGGCAACTGTGTATCCTGCGAATGATGGCTTGTTTCAACAAGATAATGCCACATGCCATGTGTCCAAAATTGTTCCAGCATGGTTCGAGGAGCATGATGAAGAGTTCCAGTTACTACCCTGGCCTCCAAATTCTCCAGATCTTAACCCTTGCGAAAATCTGTGGGAACATCTCGATCGACAAATCCGACAGAAAGACCCTCCACCTCGGAATTTCACGAGTTATGTGATGCTCTGCTGTTCTCATGGTCACAGATGCCTGTCGTCACCTTCCAAGCACACATCGAGTCCATGACCCGCTGCTTAAATGCTGTTTTGGTGGAGGAGGCTGTTCCAGCTATTAGATAGTCACATAATAATGTGACTCGACTGTGTATCTTTACTTAAAAATCGTTAAAATTATAAAAACTCTATTTAGTTCAGCTTATTATACGTTTACTAAGGATTTATACCCTATCAAACCATAAGGATTTACTCCACTAATTGTGCGGTTCTATTTCGTTTTTTATAACCACTGCACTCGGGGTAAAACCGGGTACTCCAAGTGGCGTAAGGCTGGAACAGTCAGTACTGATGATTCCTCCGATTAAGACGATAAAAACACATCAGACGTTGATTGTTTTCATTTTAATTATGCATTTCCTAATTTAAATGAGAAGGGTTAATCCAATGTAAAAATTGTCTTCAGCTGTGTCTACGAAAGTTGCAGTGGCACGAAGAAAGAAGACAATTGCTTTACAACTGAATTTTGTAACTAATATTTTTCAATTGTGTTTTACTCACTGGTGAGGTAAAACCGGGTAGTTTGACTTTTTTCATAAAAAAAAATCATTGATAAAGAAAAGTAATGAAACTGTGACTTCTCTGGAAAGATATATTGTACTATATATAAGATAAGCAATGAATATTTTAATAAAATTTAACAACCTCTATGTCGAATAATTTAGTTCCAACAGGCCTTCGAACCTTAGCTACCCGGTTTCACCCCACTCCTTCCCTACTTTATTCCATTGATGTCGCGTGGTTGCCAATGAAGAGACATTGGCCAACCAATTTGTTTCTTCAAACAAAATGTTTTATGAGTATTAATCAAAACACAGTAGAACTTGACAATTCGAAGCTGATACAATCACAATAATAATTAGAGTAAAAAAAACTGGATCTAAAAATGAGTACAGTTAGAGAAAACAATTTTGAAACTAAAAATGACAATAAAGATTTATTTTTAACATTTAACAGTTTTAACAAATAATGCATAATTAATAAATAAACTGCAAGAAATTTTAATAAATAGAGTAATAATAATTATAATTAAAACAATTTTTATCATTTAAAAATAATTTCAATAACGAAACAGTATGCAGCATTTTGAATACAACGATTGTGCAATAAAACTTCAAAACAAACAGTACAATTCACATCTAGCATGTTTAACCACACATACCAAAGTTTTTAAAGAATAAGAAATTTTTTATTGCTTTTTTGACTGAAGGCTTTTGATACACACCATTTCACTCAAGAGAGAAATGAAAATCCATACATTGGAAATATACATTATTTCCCTTGTCCAGTAAAATTCTGAAGATCTACCATCAGCGGGGCAGAAAATCTTCACCGGCTTCTGCGATAATAACAACATTGTTTACAGGAGTTTAGTCTATCAATCCATAATCTATTGAAACAGGACAGCAAACCGAAATATTTGTAGGAAACATTAATACTTTTTAATAAATGCATTCTTTTCCTTGTACATGTCATGTCGTAAGGCATGGTGAAGACCACATGGCACAACACAAAGGATGTGCAAAACTAATTTTGTTTCAAAATTTGAAATAAAAGTGAGAATTGAGTAGATTTCAAGTATATCTTCGTTTGAAGAAATGTCGAGAAAGAGAGAGAAAACAATGGCTAAAAGAATTCCAAATCTCGGGGGTATGAATGTTTTGGAAGTTCAGAACAGGCAATGCACCATCAAATACCTGCAATCTTTTAACATATTAAACTGCCCATCACGTGCGGTTGTGGCGACACAGAAATAGAAGTAAATTGTACCCATGTGCTGACCTAATTATAAGAAATATGATTTAAAATTCATAATAAAAGATGATCATGCATATCACACTTATTGATAAGCTTTACGTAAGCCTTTAATTATAGACTAGGTGTCGGGGCATGATTAGTGCTAAAGGTAAAATTATTTCCTAAATGTCACATTGCACTCTAGCACGTGGCATGTAGAAATGAATTAAAATAAGTTAAAATGTGCATTATTTTTGTATGAAATTGTATCTCAATAAAAAATATATACTAAAAATGAATTTATTGCAAGTTAGTTTCAATGATATTATTACAAACTATATATTTCAGACTGTTATTTGTGTATTATCTTACACAATCTAAACAATAGCCGGGATATCCTTCAGCAACCTGATGGTATCTTTACATTTTCCTTGGGAACAGCAACTTTTGCACTGCTTTCGTAGTATCTTCCCCTCATTCTTTCTTCCCGCGGTTTGAGCACATGTTCCTACATAAATGGGTCACGAAGATCAGATGGCTGTTTCAATAAACATCTTATCATTGATAAATGAAAATCATGAAGTAATATATTTCCATTGTAATATTTGCTACATATAGAGTGGGATTTTGTCATTATTCGCAATATATGCAGAAATATTTTGGTAGGTGAACTGTCTTCCTTTCACATGGATAATAGGCAAGCATTTGATCTTGCTTATCAATGGCAGTCATAAATTTATTACAGTCGAACGTCGCAAATCCGGAATCGCCTGGACTTCGGCAATTCCGGATTTGGGATAATTCCGGATCTTAGATCATTTCAATATTAAGAAGTGAATTTAACATCATAAAACACATAATTCAATTTAAATTTTTTAAAAACTTATTTATTACTCGTTTTCTTTGATTTATAAACATAATTAATATTATTTCTTATTAATTTTAACATTTTTACAAAATATTTCATTTAAAGTGAGTTGCTTCATTAATTTTGGTTTTTGATTCAGTAACTTCTCTTTTATTTTATTTATCGCCGTTATGTCCGATTCCGAAATAAAGTCTCTTTGCTCAAGTCCTTTTATTGTGGTGTTCAACAGTTCCACTAAGTTGTCAATTGACATTTTATCTTCCGCTTGTGTTTCTTCTTCGCTATCGGATACCGAAGTTTTGGAGTTCATCAATACTATACTGCATATTTCGGCATCAGTGAGCTGACACACTGTCGGAGCTTTATCGTCGCAATGCAGTACTTAAAAGACGTCATATTCGGCGATTTCTTGTCCTCTTGACTTATCGTAATCAAGTAGTTTAAAATTTTTTTTCTTTAGAGATCTGAAATCGGTATCCACGTTATCTTCGTCCTCAAAGAATATGGTTGCCGGCAACATATATCAACTCACATAAGAGAAGTACTACATTCGAGAGGGCTAGTTCGGAATTAAAGACAATCGCGAATTTCTACAATTTTCCATTCGTTCTGGGAAAATCCTCTTTGTGAGCCAGAAGGGGAGAGAAAGTTGCGTGCGCATCTTATTTGTTAACACATCTTACATTCTGGGCTATACTCAAAGACAGGCCAAGAAACTAAAAGAGATTACGCTATGCGTCCGGCGCTACACCGATGAATGACGTAGTTGGTTTTTCTACGCGTTTTGGGGTTACTTTCTATTAGAATTAGCGAACAACCAGAAGTAGATTTTCTTTGCTTCGTGTGCGCCAACGTGTCATTCTCAAAGCAAAAAGAGAAAGTTGCTTGGATCGATTTTTTTTACTATTACACTGTTTTTAAGTACATAATTTGTGCATTATTAATTAAAGGAATCCTGAGAAA
>BGPR01028700.1:0-19570 GCA_013235015.1 Araneus ventricosus | reverse complement strand
TTCTGGATTTTACAGTAAATTGCAGAGAAGGTATTTAATTAAAACTTTTTTTAGAAGAAAGACATCATATAGTTTCTTTCTTGATGGTTTAATTAACACTTTCAAATATTTGTAATAAGATTTAAGTTTTTTTAATTCTGATAAGATGTTTAAAAACGTGTCTTTTTTCTGAGAATAATCTAACACTTGGAATTATTTAATCAGACGTTCTAATTATAATTTTGATTCAACAGATAATTTAAAGTTGTAGATGAACAGTTTAAATATTGAATAATAGATTCTATAGGTTATATAAATTTCTAACTTCTTAGCTCCATTTCAAATACAGGAATAATATATTTAAGCGGAAAGATTGTTGTGTTTATACAGGACATTGTTTTCGAATGCAGCGTAATGAGAATGATATAGGAATGTATAGATTTATGAATATTAAAAACGCATTTATTCTTCAGTTAGCAAGGGCTGTTTTGGGACGACATCGCCGTTTTGGTGACAAAAACGATAACTGACGCGGCACTTCTTCAAATTTCCACACCACTCTATCGGAAGAATGTTTGACTCCGATGAACTTAACATGTAGCAGTTCTTTGACCATACTGGATCTTTGGGGCAATAGCTCACAAAACCGCGGCCCTTTGCTGCCGAAGTCAAAATTCTGCTTCCAGGGCACTCCACGATAAACACATGGATGTTCAGAACTCCTCGTGTAGTGTGGAGCGATTGAGAGGGCAATGGTAGGTAATGTGTTTTCTTCGTCATCTGGTCACGGTTAAAAATTGAGACTTTCGTCTCAATATAGTCTTCGTGTAAATTCAAAAGTAACCTTAATATAACTAAAGCTAAGCTAATCCTATCAAAACACGATGCGGTACGATATCTTCACGATATGGTGCGATATTCAGAATATTGAGCGACATCTTAGAGATATCGTTCAATATCAATACAAGATATTATATCGTATACCTAATATCTTGTGCTAATAGGGAAAGCTTCCAGATTAAGAAACATCATCGACAAGACATGCTGCAGAAGATATGGAAATAACTGCATTGCAGATTTGATACATTTAGGGAGACAAATGGATAGCTTTTTGTTTATGTGTGATGCTTCCATGCAAAACTTAAATTATTACCGCTTGAAATATGTATATTTCAAAAATGCATTAACTATCGTTGCAAAGTAAAACCTTGAAATAAGGGCACCCATTTCGACTATGGTTCCTTATTGCACTTTTTTTTAACATTTTGACAATGACACATTATTATAGCTAAAGCTAAGTTAAAACTTCAAGATCAAGGAACACCATCGAAGAGAAAGTTTGGCACTACAGATTTCATGTATTTCTTGTAATAAAAGGAGTGCTTTTAGACCATGTGGGATGCTTGCATTCAAAACTTGAATATATTACCTCTTCAAGTAAATATAGCAACTATCCGACCAACAGTTAGATCTTGAAATCAGGGCATCCATTTTGACTATGGATTGGAAACATAATCTAAAGTAAGCATTTTGGATATAGCAGTTTTTAACAATACATTTAAAAACAAAAGTCTAATGCTATCTTTTTGAAAATTATTCTTTGCTTAATTAGTTGTCTGTCGGAGTTGGTCCAATTTTGTATACAAACTACACACTGGAACAGTTTATCCCTCTCATACCGAGAGAGGCGGTCTAAAAATTTCCCCTTAACAACGACGAATTCCGGTCTGAGGCGATTGGCTTCTTTTGAGGGGAGGTTCTGAGATCGTTTAGGAGATAATCACGGTAAGGAGGTCTAATTATCCTTGCCAACACAGCTCATTTCCATGCGCCTGGGAAGGCTATAGAGTGGGGTGGTGGAAAATGACCACCCAATTTGGGAGAGTCCAATTCATGTCATTGCATCTCAAATATCCCGGTTTTAAAGGAGCTGGAAGAAAAAAGTCGTCTCGGGATTAATGAGTCATAATAATGAACCCAAAATCCATGAAATGGTAGCTGATTCCAGATTATACAACAGTGTTCATTTGATCATTATGCCATTCCGAAATTCAAACCTAGCTGTTTTATTGAAATTTCTTTGATGTATGCAACGTGCTTTTAACTAACTTGCATGTGCTATTATTTTCAGGCCAATACCTACAGTTCCTGCTGCGAGCAGTTGCCCACCTCACCTTTTCAGCGGGAGAGAAATGCTCCGGATTTCAACCTCCAGTGCGCTGCAAGCCCGAAAATTCCCGCCAACTCTTCTCACTGCGGTATCGACTGGGGTCGTAGCTGTTGCTTAGTTTTTTGCTCAGATAACCTAAACCACGATGCCTGTTCCTATTTTAAACCGGATTTGTCCATCAATCATTTGTCCTCATTCAACCAAGTAAGTATGCTTTTGCTGCAAACTGTTGGAATTGTCTTCTATTCATATTACAAGGGTTGAAACTTAATATTGGCTTCTTCGATGCAGTCACTAACACTGTGTACGACCTGTTGTCAGCGATGTAGAAGCCTTAGAATACCTTACGCAGTATCTGTTATTGTCGCTTAACACCATTTATGTCAATTTCCTGAGAAAGAAAAAACTGATATTTTTTCCATTCAAAAAACGAATATGGCGGATTTTTTTCACATCGGTACATGATGTACAGTCTGAAGTTCATACCAGGTATGAAAGAAATTTGCCGCATTCGATATTTGTTGCGAAAAAATACAGTTTTTAGTTCTTCTTGTAAAATTCGGAAAATTAAGATAGGTAGTGTTGCATGTTAAGCAATGTTATTTCAATGGTTTGGATGGTGAGGTCTATCGATTTAAAAATATCTGATACAGTTGGGTGGAGAATGCCAAGAAGCGAATTCTTTATTTTTTGAATCAAATAACTTTTGAATTTCGATTAACTAGTGAGGCATCCATCGCGATGCAGTTTCCCTCATACCCAGGTGCTTTTTCAGAATGTGCAGCATGCTCGTATGTTTCATCGTTACTGCACAGCTCTAGATTGGCGACTAACGCACGACGTTTTATTGCGCATTGTAGTACCAGTGCTTAGATTTGGTTGGACGAGCCCATTTATTGGGAGGTAGGTTCGGATTAGAACTAATGAGCAGTATAAACTTAACACACAGAATCCGTTTTATGCCATGCAAACGATTGAGTTGACACTATTTAATTTCCAACCCTTGTATTAGACAATGCATATATCTTATGATATATCGTTAGACTATGATAAGTAAAATATGTGATTGTTAATCGTTGCAGCAGTACTCCCCCCCCAGGGGGTTGCACCGCGAGGACGCAACTGAGAAGCCGTCGGATAAGTAAGCGGGTTCTCGCTTCTCCTGGGGGTATAGCAATAGTGGGGGTTGACTTAACTCCAATATCCTCCGGGAGGGCACCGCGAGTACACGAATGAGAAACCGCCCGATACGTAAGCAGGAACTCGCTTTCCCTGGGGTATATTAATGGTGGGGGTTGTTTTACTCTCCCTCCAGTGATAGTACGTACCTTCTTCGGGAGGGGTCGGGCCGTGACCCGGTGATGGACTTCTAGGATTCCGGCCTCAGTACTCGAGCTGACTTAACGGCCACTGTCATTCAGTACCCCGGGTGCCAAGGCGTTGACGGGGTGATACATTTGAGGTTACTCCCATCACTGATAGTACGTACCTCCTTTGAGAAGGGTCGGACCGTGGTCGGTGATGATTATTAGGACTCCGGCCTCAGTACTCTAACTATTGCAGCGGCTGCCATTCAGAGGCACCGTATGCTAAGGCAGGCCGGGGGAGGTTAATCATTGCAGCCACTGACTTTCACACCATTATGGAACAAATAGAGGAAAGAAAAGACAAATAAAAATATCAGTTTTGTTTTCAGTCCTGTTATCTGAGATTTGTGCATCAAATACTAGTCATTTGCCTTTCTTTCATTTCATTTTAAGAGTTACACCAGCAATGGATCCGACGCGTCCAATCCTTTTCCTTGGATTTCTATCAACCCATTTATGCATTCAGAACTGCCTTCCCTCTCTTCTGAAGCCCGTATATGGATTTTCGAGATTTTCATCGGTTAAGCATGGTTTTCGACATCATGCTCCATTCCAATTTTTGTTCTGCTTGATGCCTATTTCCAACCCACCCAGTTAACTTTTTAACCCTTAGAGGAAGACTGTCACGCGATCGTGCCGGCTTATCGTAGCATTACGCATGCGTCCGTTCTCAAAAGGTTAAAGAGACATTTTTTTCTAGTAATGGTATATTAAAATATTTTTAAGATTGAAATTGATTTAAAAAAGGAATTTCGTTTATCTTATTAGGTAAAATAAAGTTGATTTTCAACACCATTTTTTTGGGTGAGAAGTAAGCTTTCCATCACCTGTTGAGTAGGGAGGGCGGTTATTGCAAAAATAACCGGTTTTTTTTTTCACCTGCGGTTTAACCGGGCGGCTAAAACCGCTCAAAATAACAGGTTTTTTCACCTGCGGTTTAACCATGCGGTTAAAACCGCTCAAAATAAACGGTTTTTTCACCTTCTGTTTAACCGAGCGGTTAAAACCGTTCAAAATAACTGGTTTTCGGTTTAAAAAAAAGAAACAACGTTTGTAGACAAAATTTTTATTAATAATAATATACAACAAGTAAGTATTAATACAATAATTAATATCAATAAATAAGTAATAATTATAAATAAGTAATTAATACAGTAAGTAATAATAATAAATGAGTAATTAATACAACAAGTAAGTATTGTAGAAAAAATTTTAAGATTTGTATTAAGTATTGTAGACAAATAAAAAAGAAATTAGAGAGTACAGACGTCAATAATCGTATTTTATGTTGCCTGTGTCTATATGTATACTAATAAAAATTAACTATGTCTGAATTTTTATACATTCTCCTGTCCCATTAATCATATTTATTAAAATATTTTTGGCGTACTAAAATTTTAAACAAAATGTTTCACTTTTCTGCGACCAAAACTAATCCAGTTATGAAACCGTGACTATGACTGTTTTAGACCATTTCAATGTCAGCCTCGAAGAAGATGTGGCCGTTGCTTGGCCTAAGATGATGAAATTAAATACTTCATAACTCGAACCTAAAATCGAGCCTATCTTTTGATAGCTGATTTTGATGGATTTTTTTACCCGGTTATTGGATTTGAAATAAATAAATAACCGGTTATAACCGGTACAAAAAATAACCAAAAAAAACCGGTTAACCGAAACAAAAAATAACTATTTTCGGTTTAAACCAGTAGGTTTTTCCTTTCCCTACTGTTGAGTGATGAATTTTTTAGGAAGTACACTTTCCACAGCCTTACAAAGGATTAATCACAGCATTAACTAATCATACTTAATTGAGATATTTTCTATATTTTAAATCGTGAGCTTAAGGTGTTTTGCATCAAACATTTTATTTGTTTAATTAAATAACACTTAAATGAGTTTTTATGCTGGATTCTTAAAATTTAATAAGTTTATCTCATAAATTTATCTCTATAACAAACTTAATGTTCTTTTCACATTCGAAAGGTGAACAACTGGGAAATCAAGTTTAACTAACAGTTTCAGCAAAAGATGGCACTGCAATCATGTTTCGAATTTACATTAAAATCGTTTCAAAATGTCGTGTACGCTGTCGGGCGAAATTAATTTTCATTAACGAAAAGGAAAAAATAGTATGAATAAATTATTTTACGAAAAGTATGTACCTTAAAATCGGGGAAGATTAATTTTGTATGCTAATGAACCGTTTCTCATTATGAAATTAGATTAGAGAGAAATTAATTTTTTTTTCTTTTTTTTCTGGTTAAAACCTGTTGCTCTTGCTGATGGAAAACCTGTGAAATGAATTTAGAATTTAATGAACTGCGTTATAAATGATTTTTTTCATTTTTTCTCTTTTAATAAAAAATATTGCGTGAAATATTTTTGTTAATTAATTTTACATTTCATAAGCAATAGTTAGTAGAAAGATTTTTGCTTGCTTTTCCTCATAAAAAAACTTAAATGCGCACAAAATCTTATAACAAAACTAAATATATATAAAATTCATTATGAAAGTTATACGTAATGAATATAATATAAAGTTTTATGTGAAAATGCAGTAATAATTATAATTATTTGAAAAACTTTTCATTATACTTTAATGAATAATATTTGAATATATTACTTTTGCATTTTGTTACGTAAAATATTAAATTAAACCTACGCCGAGATCTGCAATTTTGGGAACGGAAGAAATTCTGTATATTTGATTAATACTGAAAAAAAGCAACCCCTGCATTGAAATAAATATTCTTTTCATCATTTAATTCTCTCTTATATAAAAATAAAAATATTTTTATGATTTTTACTCAATATTATTTAATATTCGTGTTGTTTTCTGAATCTTGTATTTCAAAGATCCAAAAGAATTTCCCTACATTTTATGTTAGAAGTCGATTCCTTGCATGAAAATTACGGCGATGCATCTTATAAAGACTCGATATCAGAGGAGAAATTCTTCAGAAACTTTTTAATGTATATGAGTCTGGTATCACGGCTATAATAGGTTCACACGGGATAACTCTTCCAATGGAGTTACAGCGTCCCTTGTAATTATTTCAAAAATTTATTTATGATTTTTCGTGGCAATCGACGACTTTTCCTTAATGAGAGTTCGATTATACTATTACGTGAAAAAAATTCTGGAGCATTTTAGATATTTTCCAAATGTAAATGATATACCATTGCCCACAGAACAAGTGAAGAGCATCATGTGACCTGACTGGTCAGAACAGGTTGCATTCCGTTCAAATGCGTACAGCGCATGCCCATAGCTCACGATTACAGGCATTCAAAACTTTCCGTAGAAGGGAAGGCTAAGTAGTGAATGCTTCATCACGATAAGTATCCGATTCACAGGTTCCTTATCGTGTCAAATTACCTGTCAAAGCATCACATCCACAACCATCTTATTCCCCTGAACTCGCACCGTGTGACTTTTTCCTTCGATGAAGAATTTACTTAAGGGGCAACGATTCTCCAGTTCCGAAGAAGTGCAGCGACGAATGCACTAAGGAGATTTATAATTCGCAGCATTGTATGGACGATTCTCCAGTTCCGAAGAAGTGCATCGACGAATGCACTAAGGAGATTTATAATTCGCAGCATTGTATGAACGATTCTCCAGTTCCGAAGAAGTGCATCGACGCATGCACTAAGGAGATTTATAATTCGCAGCATTGTATGAACGATGACAAAAATGCATAGTTGAACAATGTAGCTGCTTCGGAGGAAAACCAAAGAAACAGGCCCTATCTTCTTTCTTCCTTTCGCAATAAAATAAGTTCCGGAACTCTTTTGAACGTAAATATTTTTTGAACGAATGAACGTATCATGAACTTACTGATAAGAACCATTTTATCAATCAGCTCTTGCAACTGCAATTTGGGTGTGAAAACCTTTTGTCTTTCTGTAAAATCTCAATTGAAATCAAAGAAGCTCCTTGATGCATCTTGGAAGAGTTCGATGATGAGCTTGAAATCGCTTGTTGTGAATTGCAAAAGATAAATCATGCATGCATTAAATTCTGCCAATTTAATACACTGTTATAATGCAAAAATTACAACACCATGCACCGAAAGTTTCGTTTAAAAGTCATTAAAAGGTATTTTTTAAATATAACTTTCGCAGCACTCATCGTTTTTGATAAAGGAGCTGCCATAAATTGGCATGTAATATGTAATCGGGATCAAATGCTCTAAGTTTGATGTGCTTGTGGAGCTTTAAAAACTAAGCGCCTGGTTAGTTGCCTTCCTGATCAATTAATCATTATTAAGAATTTTAAGGTTCATCTAAATACGAACTCGAGTATATATGAAATAGGGCTCTAATATAAAATAAAGAATTATATTATTTATCAAACTGGAAAAAATTTTTCGCATCTGTAAGCAGCAATTTTGTTGGTCACATTCCTGTCATACCGTCAGACACTATTAAAAGTGCCGTTCCTCGTCTGACATCTGAACTCTCGAATAAAAGGCGGTATATTGAACATTTGTAAGCTGTTACTCAGACTAATGATTAAAATTAATGTATAAAGATTATATTATTTATTAAAATGAAAAATATTTTTCACAACAGTGAGCACCAATTCTTTTTGTCCCGTTCTGTCATACCTTCAGACGCTGTGAAAAGTGCCGTTCCTCGTCTGACATCTGAACTCTCGTATAGAAGGCGGTGTACTGAAGATTCGCAAGCCGTCACTCAGACCAATGACTTATCCTATCCTATGCATCACTCCAAGAAATGCAGAACTATCTGCCAGTTTAAACTGTAAATTATGCAACCAACAAATTCTTGTTTGGTGGAAAAACATTCGGTTTCATTTCCATCCCTTTTTTCAAACGGCATCTTCCTTCGTTTGCTGGACTTCTGAATCATCCTGTATATTAAGAGTAAGGAATCTCTATATCGTCGCTGAACAAGCAACACCATCTATCTCAATATTTTAAAGTTTCAAAGAAGAAAAAGTAACTAAATTTTTTGCAATCAATAACTAACATTACTGAATTTTGTTCACATCTGGTAGGATTATGTATTCTCATGTTCCTACCAGATGTAAAAAAAATTCAGAAATATTCGTTATCGGTTATCGAAATATAGTGTGTTCATAAATTATTGCACCTGTTTTATAAATTAATAAAAAACCCTATAATGTAGCAGCTTAGTTTTTGTTTAAATGATAGAGTAGCTCAAATTTTTTTCTTCTTTCAGATAGGTAACTCGCCGTTACGCACACTAAATCTGCGCAATCCAACACTTACTGGGCGACCGACAATTTCGATATTCTAACCGAATAATTCTCTGAACTGTTACAATTTATTTGCTTTCGTTGAACCAGAGGCGTGCCTTCTGTTGCTCGGTAACCATTTTGACACTTGCGTTGAATTGCGCAGATTTAGTGTTCCGTAACGGCGCGTTACCTGTCTGCAAAAAACCTTTTTGAGCCACTCTCTCATTAAAAAAGAAAGTTGCTACATTATAGGTTTTTTTTTATTAATTTTTGAAATGGGACCAATAATTTATGACCACCCTGTATTGAGGTAGGTGAAGGCGGTGTTGCTTGTTAAGAGATGATATGTTACTTATATCTTTATTATTCAAATAACTCGAGATTATGCATAGCATGTTTTGCAGTAAACTCTTTACAAGTTATCGCTCACAGAGCACAACTTCCAAAATCCTGCGTTCAAGAAGACGGAAATTGAATTCTCTGTTAATTGCAAAGGAAGACGGCTTAACCAAATCACCGATAGTATCTTACTTGAAAGTCGCTTACAATCAGAACACGATGTTTCTGACTGTATCGTTAAATTTTGGGAACGTGTCTTCAACTTTCGGAAGCTAGATAACAATCTACTTAGCGAACTCTCCGATTTTTCTTACGCAAGGAACAACAAATGCGATTACCAACGCTTTCGATTACCGATTTGGTAATCAGTTGCTAAAATTAGTTACTCTAAATATCAATGGAGAGGTTGCGCATGTTTTGGGAGTTTTGACTTTTATATCGATTTTTGAAAAGTCAAATGCATTTTCTGGATATGAAGATTAATAATAAATGTCTATTGGTGAATGTTGCCTGTTTAGATTATGTCAATAGCGATAGTTTTGCATTTCGTACAAAGTTCAAAAGCTGAAAGAGCCGCAACCTATATAAATATTTCTATTATGCGGCTCCTAAAAAACTCGTTATTTAGCTATAAGATTTGGCAACAGCTATGTCGTGGATCACGTGATTTCACTTTCCAAACGCAAATATGTTATTGAAGTTTAGAAGAAAAGGATTCAGAAATAAAAAAAAGAATGGCTTTTAACTTTACGAAAAATAATTTATTCTTTAGAAATGGTAAAAACCTAAATTATTTGGAATAATATTTTTTGAAAATGTGTCAGTGTAAATTAAAAATTTTAAAAACTTTAAATCTAAACTTATTTTAACTACATTACACGATAAAAATAAGAATAATCTGTTGAATCTTTTTCCCCCCTTTGGCCAGCTTTTTAACGGTTGGCGCAATTATGGTGAGCTTGGCAACAGATCTATTAACCTTAACCAAAATAAATGTTTTTCTTTTTGCCAGGACGAGTGTTAGTAAGCAGAGGGAACAGTCCGTGTGACTTGTTTTCTAGAAATCTACCCGATTTCTTAAGCTTCTAAAAAGCTTAAGCTTCTGCAAAGTATTTCCTAGTATCAATTAGACAATACTCCAAAGTTTAAAATCAAACCCCCATCTTTATTCTTTGAGACATAATAAAATACAAAAATCGTTGCCAAACTCTAAAAGATACAATCACTGAAAGTTATCGCGAAATAAGCTCCCGTGCGTCTGCTTATTTTATTCACAATTTCAAACGATGATATTTACCGCACAGCCCGCTAGTTAAAAAAACATGTCAGCAAGTTCTGTAATACTATTTATTTAAAAATAAATTGTGCACATTATAAAAACCAGAGGGAGTGTTCTCGCCATTTTCTCATGAAATTCCGCAATAATGTGCGTTTTAAATTTAACTTCGACGTATATTGAAGAGAATCGATTATGCACATTTTGGACTTTTTTCCCTTTGACTGATTGATCTCCAAATTTGTTACATATCTACAATGTTGGTGTAAAGATGACAGAAAGAAATTTATCCGTCTAGCACAGGGGTTTCCAATCTTTATTTACTCGCGTACCTCTTGATTAAACTTTATATTTTCGCGTACCCCCTACTGTCATATCCTCCCCCAAACCAACCATCCCCCCTCTGTACAAAGAAGTTTTCATCAATAATGCTAAAGGGCTTAGGTTAGCTTAAGAGTCAAATGACTCAAATTATTAACATTTGCTGGACTTATTTTTTATTTTACATCTTATTGCATTTTTACAATAGTATTAGTTCAAGGCCAAAACAAATGAAATCAGTATTGTAATAATTTCGCGTTAACTTATAAGGATGGCTAAAAATTACACTCTATAATAAATAACTTTTCAAGTGGTATAGTTATTAAATACCAAGTATTAACTTGGGGAAACAAAATTCTGCAACTTTTTAAATTCCTTGTGTTTTCTTCTTTCCGTCATTACCAATTTTGATTTCGCGTACCCCCAGGGGTACGCGAACCACAGGTTGGGAACATCTGGTCTAGCATGTTGCATTTTTGAGTTATTGCGTTCACAGACAAAAGGATAGGCAGAATAAAAAAATCCACTCGTGGATGGATTTGGTCCAAAATTGTATACAGATCTACAACTCAATTGATATGCTGAATTTCATCTATTTAGCTCATTGCCATTTGCCGTTAGCCGGGCGCAAATGTCGCCAATTGTGAACCAAACGCGATTCAAGTCGCCAAGAGAATGGTTGTAAGAAATTTGGCGGAATTCTACATTATTTGGCGATTTTTCGCTTGCGCCCGGCTAACGGAAAAGTACCCATTGCCTTTTTGAGCTATAATGTTCACATACACACAGGCGGACAGGCAAACTTCCTTTTGACGAATTTCGTCTAAAATTTGATTCTGATATACAGTTTTCCCGTACATCTATACCGAATTATAATCTTCTAGCTCGTTCGGTTTTTGACATATCGTATTCGCAGGCAGACAGGCATAATTTCGAAAATGTTTCCTTAACTCAGGGAGGTGGAAAAAGTGGAGATCATCCAAGTTCTCTATGTAGAACTTTCTGAACGATTGCAATACTTCCCCTTTTCATACTTCGTACAGGAAATGAAAATGTCTTCATCTCGAGTAAAGCCTGGCTAGTTTAGTCATATTAACGGTCCGTTTTGAAGCAAAAAGAGGGCTAGTTTGGGACGGAGCTCGTAATGCTGAACCGCGGTCATATGACGAGGACGACACCTGAGCTGGCACCCGCTCTTCAAAGTTCCGCACTCCATCAATGGAAGGGCGTTTGACCCCCTACGCATGATTTAACGTGCAACCCCTATTGGATTGTTGCTTCCAACTCATCCCCAATTTTGCACTTTTGTCATTCCTAATGGATCCGATTTTATACACTTTTATTTCGGTTGACTTCATTCGTGTTTGTCGATTTTATATCAGTAAAGATGGAATTTTTAAATTGATTCTTCAATCACTTCCTGATGTACTGGAGATCTGAAATTTTGTATTTCCGACAACAATATAATATTTTATATTTTCGTAACTTAATTATCATTAATTGATTAATTTTAATGAATATGAGAATAATATGAATGAATACGAGAATTAATTAATTTTAATTTATGAGAAGAGTCATCTGATAGTGATTTTCAGAACAAAAATTGATTTCAAAATGATGAAATATATAAAATGTTTTAAATACTAAATGAATTAAAGTAGAATTGAAATATATTAAAGGCTACAAAGTAGAAAATAAGGAAAATTATAATTTATTTGAATTCGGTTTTATTAGCGATCTTATCCAAATTGCCGCATCACAGCAGAGAGAGGACGTTCGGCCTTCTACGTATGATTTAGCGTGCAGCAGGCCCCATAAACGGCGTATCTTCAATGGAACCGAGATCCTACCACTAAGCCACCGTGACCAAAAGTATTTCTTGTAATTAGGGAAGTAGAAAGCGTGGAGATCATACAAGTTTCTGGATCGAACTCTCTGAACGATTGCAATACTTTGAACTTGTATTCTTCGTACAGGAAAGGAAAATATTTTCATCCCGCGCAATGCCTGGCATATCAGCTGGTGTAAACTAAAATGTCAAATTACACACATTCAATTTAATTAAGCAGTCTTGCACCATCTATCATTTATGGTTTTGGGATTTATTACTACCAGTTGAACGCAATTTAAAAATGGGACAGGTTCTAATTCCTTGCGCAACAAACTTAACTTAAAATGCAATAATTAACCTTTAATTAATTAAATACAGCATCTGAATAACGTGTTTCGGTAAGGTTTTGAGAAAAGATTTCTGCCTAAAAATGTTTGTTTCGGGGATGGTTCCATATTGTATAACTGCTTTCAATTAAATGTGAAAAGAGACTTCCATAAATAAAAACTTGTATGAAATATCGATTGCAGCAACGAATTTATTTTACCTACACGGGCATCAGCAGAACATCGTGTTTGCATATGATAATAAGAATCGAACAGGTTGCTAACGAAGAGAAGATTTCCATATCATTTTATAAAAATTAGTGACCGGGAGGATAGTGGTTGCCATGGTGATATTTAATAAAGTCATTAAAATTTATGACTTGGGCTATAAGCCAATGTATAGATGTTTAAATTTTGAAATATATGAATAAATTATT
The DNA here is from genome assembly GCA_013235015.1 of Araneus ventricosus. NCBI lineage: Eukaryota > Metazoa > Arthropoda > Arachnida > Araneae > Araneidae > Araneus > Araneus ventricosus. Next base: position 6,291 of record BGPR01028700.1, on the reverse strand, counting down.
TAAAAGTCAGATGCATCGAGATCTATTTCGAAATTTAAACAGGAGAGACTATTAATATGATCTCTATAAATATTTTACGTATAATACGATAAAGGTTTGTTTTGCTTTAGAAAATATCAAAAAAGAAACATATTGAAGGGGAGAAGGGATAGATGTAAAAAATACTTAAATAATTACGAAATATTACATATACATACGTAAAATTTGATTGTCTACATTTCTAAAATAATTGTCAAAATCAGAAGGTCAGTACAGCCTCAACTACTGGGTTGAAATCTAGAAATTGGTACATACTCTTAAAATGGTGCCAAGTCACCAAAGCTAATACAAGTATTACTCTCAGTACCTATGGCGAATTGGCGTCAACGAAGTGTAGAGGTCAAGTTATTGCTTTGGCGATTTGGCGGCGTTTTAAGAGTGTGTACCAACTTCTAGGTTTCAACCAACCACTGGACCGATTACGATAATTTTTATGTCATATGAAAGTTTATGACCCCTAGATAAGCCATTAACGGTCGCCTGTCCCCACCGCCCTCCATTTTTGAGAGAAATATAAAAAAACGGTACTTACGTATTAACGCCACCTCAGCTACAGATTGGCAGTAATGCGCCAATAAAGAGCAATCTTGTTTACAAAAACCGCCAAATTGGCGGCACTTAAAAACCGCCAAATTGGCGTTAATACGTAAATACAAAAACCGCCAAATTGGCGGCACTTAAAAACCGCCAAATTGGTGTTAATACGTAAGTACAAAAACCGACAAATTGGCGTTAATACGTAAGTACAAAAACCGCCAAATTGGCGGCACCTAAAAACCGCCAAATCTGTAGCTGCGGTGGCGTTAATACGTACCAAAAAAACCCTACTTCACTGTACAACATTCTCTATGGGGAAAAAACATTCACTCGTACTCGTATAACTCTAAAATCAATTGCCTGTCTACTCCTGATGCAAAAAAAAGTAGAGGATAATAAGTTTTTTAAAAAAAATATTGAAATTTAATAATATTCTTTGGAGAGTATAAATACCACACTAACAGAAAAATGACAATACTCGCCAACATATATTTTTGGTGGCAAATAAAGGTGCCGCATTATTGGACATTAGCTCAAATTCAACTAAACGTTTATCACATTTAACTCGCTTTGATAAATTTACATTAAATAATCATAAACTCGAATGAGAAGATATATTTTCACCCAGTTTTACTTAAGAATGCAATACGTTTAAGTCGCCAAGTTCGCGAAACTTTCGCCATCCATTCAGATTGCAAACAACTGATGGTCTTAAGCACGCTAAATTAATAATAAAAAAAAATGCTAGTTTTCACTTTAAAAAATTAAAGTTCTAACCAATCATTCAATACAGAACAAAAAAGATAACATCTTCTTGCTATTTACTATGGCATTCGATGATGAAATATGTAAAATTGATTCTATTTTGATAGTTATTTTCCATATTTAATAGTTAATCGATTATATATTATTTTATTTTCCATTTAGTTTGGCTTGATTTTATAGATTTAATTTCTCCCTTCTCTTAAATCTTCAACGCGATTCTATGTTCATAAGTTAGCGAATTTTCAGAAAACGTAAGTTTAACTTAGCAAGGTTTTACTAGCAGCAAGTCAGAGATAAACTACTCAGATATATTTTTATGGAACAGCTTTGATATATTGAATCACTGGCGATAATCTTGTATTGGCGACTTTTTGCCGCCTAACCGATCATCGTATCGTTAAGTCGCCAAACCAAAATATCGCCAATGCGGTTCTACATTGAAGCTGTTGAAAAAAGTCGCCAAAACAAAATTATCGCCAGTGATGCCGTATATCAAAGCTGTACCATTTTTACATTTAAAATTTCCTACGTTATAACAAAAAGTGAGAAGAAATTTTGAAATGATGTCTAGAATCATCGACAAAATTACATGAAATTGCCATTTTCAAGAAGTTAGATGGCTCATAATATAAAAACAAAACCTATCCACTCGATTGTTTGGGTTGCCATGTTTACGACGAACTCTGACTCACCACGGATGGCCTTTATAGATTGCATCAAAAAGTAGAATACACCACAAAATTGCCAATCTGCATTATTTCGGAACATTGATGGAATTCTGAGCTTTAAACGCACTAATTACGTTTTACGATCATGCAGCGTTTCAATACGCTATATTGAGAGAGAATAAATAAAATACTAATAAAGGGAATTAAAATTGTGGAGGATTTAAAAATAATAGCAGACAACGATAAGAAGTAAGAATCTGGTGTTTTTTTGTCTTGTTAGATATTCAGTCCTATATTGAGAGAAAACATCGCTAAACTGGCGATTTTTAAAATCGTGCCAAACAGTTGGATAAAGAATATAATATAATAAAATTTTAAGTTAAACACAAAGTTGTCGATTTTTGTCAATCGTATGCATTTATTCACAATTAGGTACCTAATTTTTCAGAGAAAGCTAATTTTATCTAAATTATATAAAATTTTTCACAAGTCCGATTCTTTTTGAGATTACATTGAATTTTTCGAGCAAATTTAAAACAAACTGATTTCTTCCACATAAAGCGATTTCTATTGATTAATTTTGCACTTTAACGTTCCATTCCTTTTGTAACTTATCAAGTCACTGATTTTTCTTGGTACTCTTTGCAGGTTTTGCTTGGACAGTCTTTTTTTTAGCACCGGCATCTTTCGATGTCTTCCTTGGTTTCTTGTCTTTAGCGGCAGCTGCCTTCTTCTTCTCTGGGCTTTTTGCTTGGACAGTCTTTTTCTTAGCACCGGCATCCTTCGATATCTTCCTTGGTTTCTTGTCTTTAGCGGCAGCTACCTTCTTCTTCTCTGGACTTTTGTCTCTGCTGGCTTTCCTTTTTTTCATAGTACTCTCAGCTGTCTTTGGACCTTTCCCAGTTGTTCGCTTAGCAGCCGAAGTGTTGGACTTCTTCACAGGTTTGGAAGCTGCCGCTGCATTTCGAGCAGCTGACAGCTTTCTTGCAGTTGCTCTGTAATGGTCTGCAGAGTAAGACTGCCCATCTTGTGCACTACTAATATCCACAGAATTCGAAACAGAAGCTTCACTTTTTTTCTTCTCAGTTGTAGGAGATTTATCCACAGTCAAATCACTCATTTTCTTAAAATTTTTAATTTATGTGACACACGAAAGTTTCAGATAATTCCAAATTTAGACTGAAAGTGAGAACAGATAAATTTTCAAATCGTCTTGCAAATATGAATGATTTATTTGAATTTAATTTCTTAAAGATCAACGCATTTCTGCCCGTGCATATAAAATGATACGTGTTTTAATATGCCGAAAGTCCGCGTTCAGTATCGTCATATCTCAATTTTATTTTTATCTGTAATATGTGCTACGATTCTTTATATGAATAATTTCATTATTTATCTTACGAATATTTGAATAACATCGATAATCTTCATTCAGAGAGAATGGTAAAGGTTTTAATAAAATCTAGAAAAATGAATTATTCTTATGTCTGTGTTTTCTCCGCGTATAATTTCTAGATAAAATATTAAAATATTAAAAATTTGTGATTTGACGGCTATAGTTAGTAATAAATTAAAATTCACTTATGCTTATATATCGCTAACATTAAAATAGTTTCGTAAAGCCGACTGCTATGTTACAAGTTTTTAAATCTTTTAATTATTGTTAATGCTTACTTTTAATACTTTTATTGTACAGATTTGCTTAGTTTTGTTAATTTACATAACGATTAATAAACCAACAATTCATTTTAGAAGATTAAGAGTTTACATTATGCTATAATATTGAATTCAGTTAAAAGATTGTCGTCCTTTGTTTAATATTTTTTGTGACATACCTATGATGCGTAGTGAGCTTCAAATGTCTCAATCCCATTCGTACTAAATCAACATTAAATAATAAATTTACAGCGTAGAATTTTTTTGCTTAGTGTTTTTCCATAATGCTTAATAAATCAGTGATTCATTTTGAGAGATTAAGAACGATTTGCGCTCGTAAAATGTAGTCATAAAAAATCGTCAAAAATGTCTATTGTAAAAACTATTTTCTTCTTGATTTTTTTCCACCGCTGCATGCAAATTTGCATGCTTCACACCTGCTCTGGAAAGACACGTGATCGGCGAAAGACGGAACCAATGACAAAGCGGCAAACTGGTGGGATGAAGCACGAATCACTTGCTTACTTTAAACACGCATGTTTTGCATCGCACTTCCATTCGGCTGGAAAGCCAGAAATACTAAAAGTAAGAACCATTAAATACCAGACTTGCTCCCTTGCTGTCCATTCACACAATAAAGGGGTTAAACAACAAAAGTTATCGTTTTTCAAAAGTTTTGATTGAAAAGAAATTAGAATACACAACCAGATTGCGTCTGAAAAAAACAAATTACTTACTATAGTTGCGTTTTATCTGCTTCGGTTGAACCCGCTCTACTGTTAAATGACATCAAATGCACGACGCCATGAGAGATATAACGGAATTTGGTTGCTTATCTGTGGCAACTGCCATGAGGCAAACTATTTACAGATGACTAGAGAGAAGGTCTTTTATTCCCTCCGAATCGGCGCTCTACCAACTGAACCTATACCCCAGTCTTCAAATTTCAAAACCACATCAGAGTGTGGACATTTGATCTTCAATAGAAGATTTAACGAAAGTTAGAATACACAGTGGATTATCAATGGAATCATATCTCTAATCTGCTTTCTTCCGACCTCGAAGCCGAGATTCTGCCACTACCTGTCGCATATTTGAAGGCGACGAAAATTTCTTCCAACACAAAAAATATTTGATAACAAAGTCAAAAGGATATTTGAGGCTAAATAATATGCCATCCAAACTGAAAATGAAATTGAATTTAAGATAATCTATATATTTAAAATAATTGGCAAAACCAGAGGGTCAGCAGCCCAGCTCCAACCATTGGACCGATTTCGACAATTTTTATTTCCTATGAAAGCTTATGACCCCTAGATATGTCATCAATGGTCGTCTGTCCTCCACTACCCTCCATTTTCGAGAGAAATCGAAAAATAAAACTTGGGCAGAGTCCCTCAGCCTCTATAACCCTCAATTCGCCAATTTATTTCGCCAAGTTGAATGCATAGCCACATACTATTTATACTACGATCGCCAAAGCCGGCTAGTGCATTGAAAATTCTGACGTGGATAAGTCATTATTGGCAGGTATTAGAGATACTAAGGAGAAAGGAAGCATTAAGATGGATCCTGCGCATGCGCATTACGAAATGATTTCAGTCTTCTGCTCTTGTACTCACAAAAATAATATTGTTAAGCGTAAGAAAACAACAAGAAATCCTACAATCAACGTGATATTTTATAACACAGTTCTCCCGTGACTAAAAAAATATATACTGGACCTTTCAATTCATCATTTCTCATTTTTGATGGGAATGATTTACAATATTCTATTCTTTTATATTCACCTATGTATTTTTTTTGAGAGATTGTAATAGTTAAACATAGATACGTCATTATTTCTTTTTATTTCGCTGTAAGATGCGTGTTAAATCGAAGGCGAAAAGTATCCTCATGACAGAGAAATTTTACTTTATGACAAGTGTTTGAATGCAATATGGGAGAGACAGAAACCGGAATTGCTCCTTTAAAGACAATTCCGGCACTTGCATTATAAGGAACAACAGTGAAAGATCCGTTCATTTGGTGAAAACTTTTAGCGAATGTATCTAGTATAATTAGTGCACAAGAATGGAAGTCCGATTCTCAGTCTGAGAAAATTATGACAAAAATATTTTCAAGCTTGAGAGATATATATGATATTCATGATAGTCTATTTTTTCTAATAACAATATGATAGGCATTCATATTTCTTGTGTTTATTTCGAAATTTATTCTTTGAGTATAGAAATATATTTCATAATGTTAAAAAAACTTAACGGAAGCCTATGAATATAGACACAAGCATTTCTTTTGCAAAAATTTTTTTAAAGAAATCGATAATTTTAAGAAATCGATAAATTATTCGATAAATTCCTAAATTAAGATAGAAATATAATTTATTAAGTTTCTTTACTTGCTTTAATTATTACTGTTAAAAATAATAAAATTATTACTGATCGAGTGCTGTTGAAGAAAAGAATGCGCAGTTAAATATGAATTCTGAGAAAATAAAATTTTCCTTTAATTTTACTTGAAAATGTTTATTTCTGTTGAAAAATATCATGTCAAAATTAAAACGGAAAGGAATTGTAATGAAGTTTTAAAATAAACATCTAGCAATGTAACCGAAACTGAAGCACAG